>CATIVE010000526.1:0-99691 GCA_949628195.1 Phasia obesa
TCACTGGTGAAGATCCTTTTATTTTTATTGTTTTTATAGGGGTCAGAGTAATACATCATTTGTGAAAAAGAGTCTATCCATTATAGTTAAAAAATTAGTCAGTGTTCATGCAAATCACGTAACACGCTTTAATTTTTCATATTTGGTAAAACTTCAAAAGTCTACCTATTATCGTTCAAAACTTATGCCATATACATGCAAATCACGTCACTATCGGTACACCCTTTAATTTTTAGGTTTAATATTGAATACTTGCTTATAACGCGAACAAAGTTTTAATTATTGTCCTCCTATAGCTCAAGAAATAAAGACATAAAGGCAGATAACTGTCACTTTCGGAACACCCTATAAGTTTTAATATTTGCTGTTATAGCGCCCACAGTTATACACCTTCTGTGAAAACTTCAAAAGTACCTATTATGGTTCAAAACTTAGGCCTTATACATGCTAATCACGCCACTATCGGAACACCCTTTAATTTCTAGGTTTATTTTTTATACTTGTTTATATAGCGAACTAAGTTTTAAATGCTGTTTTTAAATTTTTAGTCTATGTCTTCTACAGTTCAAGAAATAAACACATTCGTGAATAACACCTCTCTATCGGAACACCCTATTTTTAGTAATTGTTGCTATAGCGGCAACAGCTATACATCATCTGTGATAAAAGTCGCTGCCAGACGGACAGACATTGTAGCGAAAACAATAGGGTTACGTTTTTACCCTTTGGGTACGAAACCCTAAAAACGACATATTTACTTGTTTGTTTTAAATTTTATTAAAATCTGTTCATCCATTTATATGTGATTGAAGCACAGAACATAAATCAGCAATAATATTAAAATGATGGTTTATAATTCCGTGACTTTTCGTACGACTACTGTCGAATATTGAGCAACCTGCATCTACTAATTTTTTTTCTTGTTTAACAGTAATGGAAATCATAAACCTTGTTAAAAAGAAAAACAACTAAATTCCGCGTGCTGGCATTAGTTCCCCTATATAAGAAAATCTTCATAGAAACGAAAGGATGGCTTGAAAAATACATTGAGGACATCAACAAGTTCACTGAATTCATACATCGTTGTACCAACACATAACAAACATAATCTCCAAAGCAGATAGATAGTCGATCTAGTCCATGAAAGTTCGGAGAATGAGAGTTAGTGAGATGTCTGAGACTATAAGAATTTAGCTGATTGTATACATTACATTTATGAAAATTGAAGAAGGTGATACTTGCACACTGTGCCTGGAGGAGGATGAGATGGTAGCGCACATTATGGGTGAATCTCGGGCACTGGCTAGCATAAGACTTAGGGCCACTGGTAGAAGCTTGTTAAATGGGGATGCCATGGGCTTTGAAAATATGTGCTAGCAATTACTAGAGACTGCGTGATGAAAAAGAAGGCCGACAGTTACCAGTCGATAGTTTAAAAACACTAAGTCAATATTAAAGGCTGGTTGTAGCACGTGGTCTAATGCTGGACTAAATGTATCAAGGAGATTATATTCAGTAATAAATAGCTTTTTTGTAGAAGAAATATCTTTTATCCAAATCGTCAAATTACCACGTTATTTCATGTAGAAACTGTTGTGTATACCTTTACAATAATATTAAATAATACTTTTGAAATAGTCCGGCACATCTTTGAGCGTCGCCGATATTTCAAAACTTGTATTTTTTTTCTTATCCGACACTTCTAAAAAAATAATAGTAATCTAGAACCGCAAACTTAAATGGAAGCACAATACAAAGGAAATAGCCAAAAAGGCTAAGAGATTCTGGAAACTGTGCAAAAGAGGTATGAGGTTGAAATGGACTAATAGTCCAAACAAGCCGCATAGTTTGTAACGTAAGTCGGTGATATTATAAAGTTGCCGTATCTTTAAATTCAATTAAATCATCATTAAATACAGGTTAACCTCCCACAACGCGGTAGATAGATTCCTAAAATTTTCCGCGTTGTACGAAATCGCGTTATAGGAGACTTTAACTTCATACAAAAATCAAAGTTTGGTTCCAAATCTAAAAGTTGGTTTTTATAATGTGATAACACATCACATATAATTTGATAACACATCTTTTATCTAAACAAAATAAAAATGGATTTTTATATCTACTTAACATATTAAAATTTAATAATTAATAATAAAACGATAACTTTTTTAAAAATCTTACCACTCTTCATCGCTTAGTATGATTTGAATCTGTCTCGAACGTTTTGTTAGTGGTCGTGCTAATTCAAAATCCGAGCTTGATCAACTTTCAGATTCAGGTAACCTTTCGAAGATTACTTTTATTAATGTCCGTATGCTATAAGTTATATTGAGGAGTTCGTTTAAATATTTCTGCTCTGTCCCGTAGAGAATCGTTCTCTAAAATATTCTTTAACTGCTTACCCATATTTAAAACTTTCTCGATACTTTTTAGTGAAAAGGTTTTATTTTCTATATCCGTGTGCTGTGATTCTTACGACTTCTTTATTGTAAATGACATAAAAAAAGTTAGTTCCCAAAATGCCCCTTGAAACTTTATTTATGGGGAAAAGCCTTTTTAATAAAAATCGTAACGTACAATAATAAAAGCAAGAAAGGAAACATGATCACAATTTATATCTCGGCTTTTGTTATTGTTCAGAGTGGTAAAAATAATAAATATTTGAAAAAATCGCGTTGTAAGAGTCGCGTTATAGGAAAATTTCTGCATTTTGCGAACTGCGTTGTAGCGAACTCGCGTTATAATAGTATCGCGTTGTAGGAGAGTTACCTGTATTTGAGTTCCCAAAGTAGGTCGCCTTTATAACTACTATGTATATATTTTGCTTTTATTACTTAAGTCTCCTAGGGCTCCAGCATAATAATAAAAATGCATTCTTGAGTGCATTTATCTCTTTTACTTAATTGCCTCGCAAAAAAAACCTCGCCAATCATTATATCGATGAATTGATTATAGGTTGTCATAGGACATACATATTAATTCTGTCCAAAGAATTTAATGGTATTTACTAGAGTATCCATTTAATCGGGGTTTAATTTTATTCGAGCAAATATTTAATCGATTTTGCAATTTAAATTTTCATTAAATTACTCGAATAACTCGAATTATTCGCACATATTTAAAAAAATTTAATGAAAAAAGGCAACTGTACAAAATTGATTAATTATTTATTTAATTAATGACAACTTGTAGACGATTTTTAAAAATGTTTTATTGATTTTTTTTTTCTGTTAGAAAATTATTTTCATTTAATACTGTCATTTTTTCCTCCTATACGCAGAAAAAAGTTCGAGCAGAAATAATATAAAGTGATTTCATAACTTTTCGGTAGTATAAAATATGAATTAGGTGCCCCAGTAGGCTAGACCACGATGTTATAAGGTATGGTCACAAGAACCATCTTATATTCCCTTATCTTCTCTTGAACAACTTATATCTGTTTTAAACATTACTATGGTCACGACAAACAAGTCTTTGTTACTGTTTGATCATTAAATGGTTAATACATCAAAGCAACTTGGTTGGTTTGAACCAAGTTTTATTAGTATTCCCAAATAATATTGTATTTATAACCATAATATGCATATTATTAGTAAGGAAATTGTGATAACGTATGTGACTACAGTATGACAAAAAACAAATAAGTAGTGTTTGATTTTTTTTAATTTTGTGTTTAGTTTTTTTAAATCATTAAAAATTAATTTTACTGGTTTATTTACCAAAAATAGTAATTTATGAATTGCGTCATTTGTCATATCGATTGCTTAAAAAATAAAGTAATAAATAGTTGTGTGGCCTAGTGTAAGCTATGTTTATTTAATTTTATAGTTTATAATTTTAAGGGGCGATGTTGAATATGAAACACTCCTATACGTCACGTTATTTTCTTAATATAATAAAACATTTCTCAATTTCAGACTAACTCAATTTGAACCATGGAAAGATACACAATCGATCAATGCGTTAAAGTCATTAAGGCTTATTATGAAAATTTCGAAGAAAATCATCTTTAGTGATAAGGCACATTTTCACCTCAGGGGATTCGTCAATAAGGTGAATTGCCGCGTTTGGGCGAATCCAAGAATCATTTTCGAAAAACCAATGCACCCACAAAGAGTGACTGTTTGGTGCGCTTTATGGGCTGGCGGCATCATCTTTTTTTCCAAAATGAGGCCGGTCAGGTAGTTACTGTGAACGGTGCTGGCTATCGTGAGATGATAGCGAACTTTTTAGTACCCGAATTAGAAGATATGGATGTGGACGATATATGTTTTCAACAAGACGGTGCCACTTGCGACATAGCTAACGAAACAATGGCTCTTTTATCTCACTTGGTGGCGACGTCAATTAGCCACCAACATAATGTTATTTGACACCGTTCGACTTCTTGCTTTGGGGTTATTTGAAAGAAAAGATGTACGTCGATAAGCCAGCAATAATTCAAGAGCTAAAGGATGAGATAATTCGGCACACACTGACGGAATACAACCTCAATTATGCCTCAGCGTGATCGAAAATTAGGAGCATCAAAATTAGGAACATAATTGAACCATACCAATATTATCAAAATAAAAAGAATTGACAATAATTTCCTAAATAATATGTGTTTTATTCAAAATCAACATCGGCCCTTACAAATTTAGCCACCCTTTAAAAGCAAATAATGTAAGTTTTTATTAATTTATATCTCATATTTATTTAATTTATTTTATAATAAAATTTTATATTTTACAAAGTTATTTTTCAGTTAGACTACATTATGTTTCAAACATAACAATATTAATATTATTATAATAATAAAATGGTTTGACTACAAACATATAATTCAATCATAATATGTTACTCCTAGATTATGGTTACCTCAGTTATTTTGTAGACTATAGTCTGCAAAATTTCCTGAATAAATAACAAAATTTTCAAAGCAATACATATCTTTTCTAACTTTAATCTATTCAATATTATTCCACCCAAGAAAGTTTTATCAGTCTTTTCCTTATAGGGAAATTAAAAGAACACATAAGGATTATGTATTTGTTTTGCTCAATTACATTTTTTTTATTATGTGGTTTTATTTTTCCATGAAATTTGCATAAAGTTTATTTTTTTTATAAAAAAAAGCACCAAATTACCTCTACTCTACTCCACTCTACTAAAAAGTCTAAATAGTCAATAGAGTGTTCAAGTGTTTGAATAACTGCACAACTAAAAAAACTGATGCACCATTTTAGGCATCCACACAAACATAAATAAAGCACATTGTTAAAATTCAAGTTAAACATTGAATAAAAATAACATTAATATAGGAGGGCATCTCCAAAATTCCGTGAATTATGGGATAAAACGTAATTTTTTTCCCAAAAAAATTTGTTTTTTTAATATTTATTTCTTTAGTCTAGCGTCTAGTTTTTCCCTTCCCTACTAATCAATTATCACAAAATATTAATTTTATCCAATGATGACCTCATTCATTTTTTAATAGTTATGCAAAATGTTATGAAACCGCCTAATATCTTTCCAGCACGTGACGACTTTTTTGGACATCCTGAATTCTTGGCATTATATTTGCTGGTACGACAACAACAGAACAAAGTAACAAAATTTCTACTTACTGAAATTTATAAAGTAGAATCCCCATAGTAATTATTGAACCTTTCGACGGTTTTCTTAATATTTTTTTATCTAAAATTCAATGGCTAGAAATAAAAAACTTATAGACACAGCTTGCTCAAAATTCGACGGTAGTGCAGTAGTTAACAACAGCAGTGTTGCGTTGAATGTCACTGAGTTGGGAATTTAAAAAAAAGTCACAGAATTATCAAACTGTCCTCGTATATTCGGTGGGTTGCATACTGAATGTGTTAAGAGATACAAACCAATGCAGTATTTGTGGTCTCATGTTATTTTTTAAGCCACAATCATACGAGGAAAAATCATGCAATTTGTTATTGATTACGGGTATTTGAAAGTATTTCGTTCTGTTTAACTGTTAGAGGAAAATGTATATTTGTAAAGAATGAACTTGTTGGTAAATTGAAAATGAAATAGAGACTAGATAGTGTTTTAAAATTATTTGCCACAAATAATGGCTTTAGATTTCTGTAAAATAGCGTGTATTTTTGGCTTTATGATTTCTAAATGGGTTTTTCCAGTTGTATAAGTAGTATTTTTAAGCTTATGGTTGTGGGGGGGAGTGAAGTACATCTACAAATAATGTGAAAATATTAGACCGAGAAAATATTAGAATTTTTATACTCTAGTAAATGTAGAGCATATTCTGGATCGTCACATCCTTCTTCACCATCCTTTACTATCTAGTTTTATTAGGAAATTTAAATATTAAGCAATAACATTAAGTAATAACGCAGTTGACTTTAAAAATCGGTTCAAAAGTACAAAAATCGAGAATGACGAGATACTTATTTCATTTGATCTGATCTCACTGTATCCGAGCATACCGATCAACTTAGCTCTAAGGACAATTGAAGAGAAATGGAGTGAATTAGAACAGCACACATCCATACCTAAGGATTTATTTATGGACCTAATAAAATTCTGCATAAAAGACAATCATTATTTTAAATACGACACTAAATTTTATGAGCAAATTAGAGGTATGCCTATGGGATCCCCTGCATCTCCGATAATTGCAGATATCGTGATGAAAAATTATTAGATGAATCAATCTCTACGATGGTTTCAAAACCAAAAATTTTTACCAAATATGGAGATGATATTTATTATGTAGATGATGATTAGTTAAGAAGGAGTCAGTAAAAGATATGCTAAATAAACTTAATTCATTTAATAACTATATACAATTTACCATGGAGGAGGAAAAAGACAATAGACTACCATATTTAGATTCCGTAGTGATAAGACAAGGAAATCTATTTAAATTTGATTGGTACCAAAATCCAACATCATCGAGCAGGATGATCAATTTTTATTCAAAACATCCAAACGTATTATAATGAATACTGCTTCAAATTTTATTCGACGGGTTTTATCTATAAGTGACAAAGACTTTCTTGCAGTTAATAGAGAAAGAATAACAAAGGTGCTGAAAATAAACGAATTTCCTAAGAGAACTATAAATGACCTTCTGAGACAAGCGGAAAGAAAGAAAAAACATGGCGAGGAACCACCAAAAGTATATTAGAGCTTATCTTATATACCACAGTTTTCTGAAAGACTACAATTTTCCAACATATTTGATAAGGATAGTTATAAACTCGCTTTTAAAAGCAATAATACAGATTATTCAGCAAGACAAAAACTAGGCTACCAAAAGAAGAAAAATCGAATGTGGTGTATGAAATTACATGCAACGGAGACGGAACTAACATATGCAATAAGGTATATGTTGGCACTACAAAAATAAACTTAAGACAAGAATTACATCGCACAGATCGGACCTAAAAATAATTGACAAACCAATAGAACAAAAAACAGAACTTGCTGCCTACTGTACCACGACAAATCATAAGCCGAATTTTAAAAATGTGAGAATTCTACAAGAAGAGAATAATTATATGAAGAGATTCATGTTGGAGATGCTACATATAATAAATGTCCCAATTGAGAAGAGATTAAACTACAAACAAGATACGGAAAAATGTGCTCACATATACAGACGAATAATAAATAAATATAAAAAATCAAAATAATTTTCAGTTTAAATGTTTGATTTCAAAAGTTTGGATGCTGTGATAATTTAGTTTTGTGATAATATTTTTCAAGTAATATTGTTGGACGGTGGACGGCCTAGTAAATGAAACACAGATTTCAGCTTAACTTCAATCAGTAGCAACTTTAATCTATAATTTGATAATAAATAAATTTAGATATAAAATTCATTTCAATGTAACTTCACTTACACTTGTGCTTTTCTTATACTAAGATTAAATTTACTAGCGTCCGTTCTCACAACAAATTTTGTCACTCACGAACAAAGCAAATTTTACCAACGACCAATATAAGGTTTGATAAATTCACAAATTTAAAATTAAGTTTTAAAACCTTATATGCAATAAAACGTGGTCGTGGTATCAAGAACTTTCTTTTCAAAATGGCAAAGTTAAAATCATTTTTATTGACAGATGTTATTGAGTAACATAATCAGTGATGCCAGATAACAAAAATACAGTAGACTGATAAAGTCGTTTTACGACGCAACATTCCCCCCTTCGTAAACTTCTTGCGATCAGCATGGGGTTTACTTCTTTATATCTAGCTTCGCTAGCTTGACTGCAGGTCGGGTAAGAAGACCACTGGTTGTTCTGACTACTGCGCTTCGAACTTGGTTATCCTTTGCTCGACATATGTCGAGTACCACCCCCTTTTGCCAGCTGTTTCTTTTTGCATTTTCATCGACGACAATCACGACGTCGCCTATTGCAATAGGGTCTGTCACATTCTCATGCCACTTTGCGCGTCTGGTCAAACCTGGCAGATATTCCCGTAACCACCGCTTCCAAAACTGATTCGCCAGTGCACTGGAAATTCGAAAGTTTTTGCTCAAAGCCACCCCGCTATGATTCAATACACCTCGTTCTCGCACACCACTAGAACAGCCGATTAAAAAGTGATTCGGAGTAAGTGCTTCGCTGTCAGATGCCTCCAATGGTACGTAGGTCAATGGACGTGAGTTAATAATGTTTTCAACATCTGCTAGCGCTGCCCTTAAAACTTCTTCACGCAGACCATCTTCTGGGAGAATATCCATTAAAACTGATTTGACAGACCTTACCATTCTTTCCCAAGAGCCACCCATATGGGGGGAGGCCGGCGGTATAAATTTCCACTCAATTTCTGGATATTTGCGCTCAAGCTCACCTGAGGTAATCTTCTCTACTTCGTTTAGCAGCATACGACTGGCGCCTCTAAAATTCGTCGCATTATCCGACAGAATACGCTGCGGAACTCCACGGCGACTTATAAATTGCTTAAACACCAATAAAAATGAGTCAGTAGATAATGGTTGCGATATTTCTATGTGTACTGCACGCGTAGTCATACACGTGAACAGCACGCCCCAGCGTTTTTCTCTGCGTCTTCCAACTACCACCTCAAATGGTCCAAAATAATCGACTCCAGTGAAATGAAATGGCCTCGTAAAGGTAGCCAAACGCTCAGGAGGCATATCGCCCATTTCGGGGTAGCTCGGCTTCGCTGCTCGAATTTTGCATACTTGAAATATCTTTAGCCAAAGCCCTTAACCCACTTATGCGAAAACGCTGTCTCATCTCGTTGACGACTATCTCACCATGGTGGTGATGATACTTGCGATGGTAAAAATCTGTAATTAAAAGCGTTACTGGATGTCTTCGTGGCATGATTATTGGGCGTTTTACACTTGTGGGGACGCCTTCGATGGCATCGATTCGACCCTTTTCTCTAAGTACACCAAAGTTATCCAAGTAGGGGGAACCTTTATATATTGTGCTTTTACGATGCACAGATTTGCCAAGACGCAGCAATTTGATTTCCTCTTCATACTCTTCTTCTTGGCATTTTTTTATTATAACGCTTTCGACGCTATCAATGTCATTAATGTTCATCAACGCTTCAATTCTTTCTGTCGGGAATGGTGCCTTACGAATAAGGCGCAAGAACTTCAATACCTTCCATTGTGTATTACGATATTTCTCCCATTTGCTAAATCGGGTAGGGTCTGGCGATATAGCAGCTAGGGTGGACACAACTGGCTCCTTTTGCTGGATATAATACAAAAATTCAGGGATTTTTTCTGACGGATCGTCAAAGTCCATTACGGGCCAGTTAGCTTCACAGGCTTTCAAAAAATCAGGGCCGGTAAACCAGCGTGATTCGGCATCGAACTTTGGAGTTCCGGTCCACTTTGTTCCATCGTCGGCGACGTTTTCAGATGAAGAGACCCACCTCCACTCTTTCACGTGCGAGCCCTCTAAAATTTCCCCAATACGGAGTGCCACAAATTGTTGATATTTTCTGGCATCAGACCGAATCCAATACAACACATTTTTTGAGTCTGTCCAAAATACGCGGCTCGCTATTCGCATCGATGATTCACTGCTTACAAAGTTTGCCAAACGAAGGCCTAAGACCGCTGCTAATAACTCGAGTTTTGGAATTGAAACTGGTTTAGAGGTGCTACTCTAGTTTTACTGGCTACCAAACTGCATTTTACAACTGCTCCACAAACCGCGCGTATATACACAAGAGCAGCGTACGCATTGATGCTTGCGTCCACAAATACATGCATCTGAATATCCTTACAGTTGCTGCCAAGGTTGTTACAACGTGGAATTTGTATTTGAGATATATCAGGAAGTAATTTGACCCATCGCCACCATTTTTGTTCCTCATCGGAGCGTACAGGTTCGTCCCATGTTACGCCTGTGCGCCAAATTTCTTGAAGCAAGATTTTCGCGTAAATAACGTAAAACCCTAATAGCCCGAGTGGATCAAATACTGTCATTACAATCCGCAGAATTTTACGCTTTGTTGGTGCAGTTGTGTCATCGTAAACCTCAGTGCCGAATTTTTGAATAAATGTAAAAATATCTGAAAATGGCAACCACCACATGCCAAGTACCTTCTCATACCGGCCTATTGGATCTTGAATGCATTTATTTTGCAGCTCAGTTTTTCCTGCTAAAGCATGCAGTACGCGCTCGGAGTTTGAAAGCCTCCCTCTTGATGTATTTTGCGAACGTGTTTAGCCATTTCAATCATTTCTTGCTCAGTATCTACGCTCTGTAGCCAATCATCCACAAATGTATTCTCAACAATAGCATTCACAGCCCTAGGATATGTTTCGCGAAAACGTTCGGCATTTCTATTTTTAACATAGTTTGCTAAAGACGGTGAGCAGGATGCTCCAAAGGTCATTACTGTCATAGCATAAACGTTTATGGGCTTCGTTGTGTCACCACCGCGCCATAAAAATTTTTGTGAAATTTGATCGTCAACGTTCACACGCACCTGATGGAACATTTCGCGAATGTCACCAGACAATGCTATTGGTTTCTCACGAAAACGTATGAGAACGCGCACGAGTGACTTCAAAAGGTCAGGGCCTTTCATTAAGACGGAATTTAAAGACACGCCTTTAACATCTGCGGCCGCGTCCCAAACCACTCTGGTTTTGTTTTTATTTTTATTAACAACAGTAAAAATAGGGATATACCACGACTTACCACCGCTTGTTATTTCTTCTCGTTGCAATTTGCGAATATAACCCTTTTTTTCATAGTCTTTAATTTTGTCGTTAAGAAAGCTTTTTACTTCAGGATTACGTGCCATTTTTGCCTCAAGACATAGCAGTCGGCGGCGAGCCATGGGCAAAGAGTCTGGCAGATTAATTTTGTCGTACCTCCATAGCAGGCCTGTTTCCCATACCTTTTCATCCTCTATATATTTAGTTTTTGCATTCATAATTTCTAGAGCGCGATCATCATCTTTTGAACGTAAACAGTTAGTAGTATTTTTTACACCTATTGCCTCAAGTGAAAAATAACTTTTAAGCATATCGTCCATGTGATCGTTTGAATTGCATGGACATAAATGCATTAATCTTAATGAGTCAGAGCTGCTTCCACGCTGACGGCCATATACACTCCAGCCGATTCTGCATTTCGCTGCAATTAAACCATCCGAACCGTTCTCTTTGACTTCAATGGGAACACAAATATTGGCGTTATCAAGCCCAATCAAAATTCGCGCTTTAGCTGCAGTGTATGGAAGTATTGGAATCTTGTTAAACTCTACGCAAGAATCAATTTCAGAATTTTCAAGCGTCTGTTCAGGCAAATCCAATGTCGATACAGTACGAACATTGCGTAGGTAAAATTTGCGTGCATTGACCTCCCGTGCAGCAATCTGGAGCGTAACTCTTTTTGACCTCTCTTCCTTTTGTATAATATCGCCTGTCCACTGTAAACAGAGTTCTTCTGTCGGCCCTTCTAGGCCGAGTGCAGTGGCCACCTCATTCTCAACGAGAGTGCATGCAGCACCCTCATCGATTAAGGCAAAGGTATTTAACGACCTATTATTACCAAATAGAGTGACAGGTATATAGCGAAACAAAGTCTTTCTTTTCTCTTTGGCATGGAATAATACTGATTGACTGGTATGGGCTTGACGTGTTACAATCACCTTATCTTTTGTATTAATTACGTTGTTGTTTTGATTAGATTGCTCTTGCTTTCCTGTATTATGCAGCAATGGGTTATGTGGCATTTTACAGCCATCTACTCTACACTGCCCTTTTGAATTACAGCGACGCAAAAAATGTTTTTTAAAACAACGTAAGCAGAGTTTTCGTTCTCTTATAAATTTCCACCTATCATCGGTTTTTAACGAAGTAAATTCTTTACATTCTGTCAAGCGATGCGGTTTGTTGCATTTCGGGCATTCGTTAGGAGATGCATGTTTGTTATTATCAATGACATCATGCACAAATATACGCTCTTTTGAGTTTTTGCGATAATTCTTTACTTCGTCATTCGTATTCATTGTTGTTGTTGGCACGTAAGATGTCACTTGAGTTGCGCACGTTGCTAAGTTAAAAAGCCAGTTATCAAAGAGAACGATATCAACTCGAGCAAATGCAATACGATAGCGACCCCAATCTAGTTTCAAGTCACTTGGTAGTTTATCTACTAAATTATTTAAGAGCATTGGATCATTGAGATAGTCAGCAAGCCCCATTGCTTGCATTGTTACTCTATAATTTTGTACTGCTAGAGCAAAATTAATTAAAGTCTCTAATTTCTCTTTACGCACAGGTTGCTCTTGCTTTAATTTGCGTTGAAGAGTGTAAGAGTGTTTCAGGCCTGCCATATAACATTCGCAAAGTCTCAACAGCGAAGGCTACTGTGCTCGGCATCATCAATTTACCACGCACTGCATCTAATGCAGCACCTTTTAAACTTTTTTGTAATCTTAGTAGATTCTCCTGGTCAGTAAAACCGCATCGTTCTGTAGATTGTACATAATTTGTGATGAATATGGGCCACTCCTCCGGCTTCCCGGTAAAAATTGGCAAATCTTTACTTATAGCATGGCGCGCTGCAACGTGCGTACTAGACAATGTATAGTCAGCCGAGGAATTTTGTAAAATTGTGTGTTGATTGTAAACCGGCTGCGCCGTTGAGTGGCTATTATTGAAAAGAGGTGCAGACGCCATCATCGGTGGCCTTTGTGAGAATATTGGTTGGATATTTGAAAAGGAATTGAAAAAGGAATTATAAGGGACATTATGTGTAAACGCACTAGGTACAGTAGATACTTGCGGCGCTTGCGCAGGTATTGAAGGCAACGTTACTGTACCAGTTGAATATATACCCGCATAAGGATTTTGCTCTAGCGCAAATTTACCGGCAGAATCCGTGGGACGATTATGAAAATAGTGTGTTCCGGCTGTATCAGTCTGAGCAGAAGAAACCGGTGGGTTTAAAAAATTCGTGGCGCCGGCCGTTGTATTCATAAAAATCGAACTCGGAACTGTAGTAGATGGGACAGCTGAAGAGTTCAAAAATTTAGCATAGGTTGCGTTTGGTTGGGAACGCTGTTCACATGTCGTTACAGCGGCATTAGTGGCAAACCCCGTTGGTCTTGAGATTTTATCCGCTGAAAAATTGTGCTGAGTTTCAAGTACAGTTGAACTCGCAGCTGCTGGTGCAAAGGAAAAATTTTGATTTTGCATGGAGTTGCTGCCATTTACTGTATTTTGAATTCTCATATCTGACAGCTGTGCCGAAATAGATGCGTCGGCATTATTGTTAACAGGTGGTAGTTGCAGGGAAGCGAACGATATTGGTTGTTTCCAATTAACCTGCTTGTCTACCGTAGTTATTGTTTTTACCTTTGATGCAGGTGTTACACGGCTGCGCTTTTTAGTGGCCTCTTTTCTTACAGCGCCAGAGCGTGTGCGAGATATATGTTCGTCGGGGGGCTGTTTATTTTCATTTTTAGATAGAGCAGAATTACTTACCAGTGCTGAGGCTTGTTTTGGAATAGATACATGCGCTCCGGAGGCTGTGGTTACCTCATGCGATTGTTGGCCTATAGGCGTAATTGCGTTATAGTAATCCAACATTGCTGAGCCGCCGTCAGCGGCAGTATTGACGTAATGACTGCCAACAGCAATGTTAGGAGTCGTTGCTCCGGACGAGGTGTTTGTCATTTGACCATTACCTTTGGTTGTACCATCTTCTTCCGTTTCCATCACGTAATATCTGATCACTTGTTTGATTGAGGTTAGGTTGAAAATTAAAACAGCAAGTCAAAAGTATTAAAGAATGTTGGACGGTGGACGGCCTAGTAAATGAAACACAGATTTCAGCTTAACTTCAATCAGTAGCAACTTTAATCTATAATTTGATAATAAATAAATTTAGATATAAAATTCATTTCAATGTAACTTCACTTACACTTGTGCTTTTCTTATACTAAGATTAAATTTACTAGCGTCCGTTCTCACAACAAATTTTGTCACTCACGAACAAAGCAAATTTTACCAACGACCAATATAAGGTTTGATAAATTCACAAATTTAAAATTAAGTTTTAAAACCTTATATGCAATAAAACGTGGTCGTGGTATCAAGAACTTTCTTTTCAAAATGGCAAAGTTAAAATCATTTTTTAACCGACTTCAAAAAAAGAAGGAGGTTATCAATTCGTCTGAATGTTGCTTTTTTTTTTTATGTTTGTGCCCGCAGAACTCAGGCATTTCTGAACCGATTTTAAAAATTTTGCACTATTAGAAAGGTTATGGCTACAGATTGGTCCCATTTTAAAAGAAGTTCAAAATTTTAAAAATTAAAGGGTGTCCCCATACAACATACATGTTTTTTACGTGTATTATGAACATTATAGGTCACCAATTTAAAATTTAAAAAAAGTGCGTATCACAGTAGTTCCCAACAACAAAAAGTAATTAAAAAATAAAATTAAAAATTAAAGGGTGACCCCATAGGTGACTTAATTTCACCTTTATTCTCCTATCTTTTGAACCGTTATAGACAAACACTTGAAAGTTGCACAGAATGTTCGATACTATGTCTGTTATAATAAGTATAAATATTTAAAATTAGAAATTAAAGGGTGTCCCATTAGTTGGTTTATTTTGATATATATATGGCCAAACTTTTGAACCTTTATAGACAGACAGTTGAAATTTACAAAGTACTTGTATTGCTAAGTCCGCTAAAATAACAAGTGTAAAATATGAATTTGGAAATTAAAGGGTGTCCCAATAGTTAATGTAAAAGTAATATATATGGCCAAACTTTTCAACTGTTATAGATAGACAGTTGAAATTTACAAAAAACCTATATTGCTTAGTCCGCTATTAAAACAAGTATAAAACTTGGATCTATAAATTAAAGGGTGTCCCCATTATTGATGTTATTTGACCATTATGTCCTCATCTTTGGAACCGTTATAGACAAACACTTGAAAAATAGACAAAATGTTCACTACTATGTCTCGAATAACAACAAGTATAAATATTTAAAATTGGAAATTATAGGGTGTCCCAATAGTTGATGTAATTTGATGTATATGGACACAAAGTTAA
Source organism: Phasia obesa (assembly GCA_949628195.1). NCBI lineage: Eukaryota > Metazoa > Arthropoda > Insecta > Diptera > Tachinidae > Phasia > Phasia obesa. The sequence continues at coordinate 15,568 of CATIVE010000526.1, forward strand.
AATTTAAAAAGAATCTGTATTACAAAGTGTTCTTTAAAAAGTATTTATATTAAAATTTGAATTTAAAGGGTGTCCCAATAGGTGACGTCATTTGATATATATGACCCTATCTTTTAAACAGTTATTGATAAACACTTAACAATTAGACAGAATGTCCATTACTATATCTGTTATAATAAGTATAATTATTTAAAATTATAAATTACAGGGTGTCGCAATAGTTTATGTAATTTGATGTATATGACCAAACTTTTAAAACGTTACAGACAGAAGGTTGAAATTTACAACGAACCTGTATTGCTACGATCGCTATAACTAGTATAAAATTTGAATTCGGAAATTACAGGGTGTCGCAATAGTTACCGTCTTAAAGACACATGCTTTTAAGTTTGTCTGTTTTGAAGTCGGTTTTTTTTGCAAGAATTATATTGACAGATGTTATTGAGTAACATAATCAGTGATGCCAGATAACAAAAATACAGTAGACTGATAAAGTCGTTTTACGACGCAACAGTTCTAATAAGATTTTTTCCTTTATTTTATCAGATCCCTGATGATGACTAACGATGTTAGTCGAAAGATTGGAACCTTTTTGAAAATAAATATACCAATTATTAATAAAAATTGATTCTGATTAAACAAAAGGAAGGAAGTTTTTTTTTTATTAATTTAGACCTTGAGCCAAAATAAGATAAAACTATATTTAACAACAAAAATATTTATTTCCGAAATCGAAATCGGAATAACTATAAAAACATTATTAAATAAATTTTATTAAAAACTCAACTTTATTAATCATCATATAGGTAATGAATATTCCATATTTTTTTTATAGTAGAAAGGGGTTAGTTAGCTTTAAAATAAGCTTGAACTGGAACAATCATTTCTTCATAGAAGAAAAGGTACTCTCCCTAAGTGATTCTTTTAGGCTCTCGAGAAAGTCAGTAGGAGACAAACCTTGGTGAATATATCAGGAAGCGTAGCAGTACTTTTTAAACTGCCTTAATATTGCAGTGCTTTTTAAATGGTGTTATTTAGGTCGACTTGTGTACGAAATCGTACCTAGTATTATTATAAATCTAAAATATTACCGCTGATACGAACTGCCGGAATGCAAAACCCTTAATAATAATATCAACTGAGCACATTACATAATGAAAATAGCATCACGTAAAACCTACGGAATAAATTGTAATACAATTTTGTGAGAAGGTTTCTTCAATATATAGACTCAAATATTCCCTTAAAATATCTCATTTCCTAGAAAAATAAAGATAAAGTAGTGAAAATACGAAATTTTAACGAGTTAATGATACTGACAACTTGAAAGCACTTTTTTTTATTATGTACGCGGGAAATTTAAAAAGAAACTATTTACTGAGCTCTACAATAAATTTAGAATTCTATAAAATTGTGTATAAAACCTCTATAGAATTAAAATATAAATCATATTTAAAACAAAAAAGAGACCACGCCCACTATTTTAATCCAGATAATTTTTGGTAAACTATGTACATTAGTAAGGGAGCTACTTGCAAGAATTTATTAATTACATTTTTTAGTAACACGATGACAAATATTTGCTTTGTATGGAATGTGCCACGACCCACACTGGGTTGGAATTGCTAAAAACGGCTCTTGATTCAGGAAGAAGAGATAGAACTTATTTTTTCGTTTCGTAGTATTAAGTGGGTCATTACTACTTAAAAAATCATTTTTGAAAAAATAAACATTTTTTAACGCCTTGGAAGCTACATTTTTAAAGATAAATGAATGAAATTTGGGCATTTTGATGTTTTTAGGTTAGTAACTCAACGTACAAAAATTCAACGAAATCGGTGAATGATTTCGTATAGTCCCCATACAAAAGTTTCCCGGAAAAAGGCCATACTAAAATTTATTTATTAAAAAGTTTTTATTAATATATACAGTGGATCAATAAAGTCTAGGCACAACATGATTTTTAAAAGTGTTTCGCCAGTAACTTTGCATCTGCATAACTTGATAAAATTATTTTCATGCTATTTTCAAGATTGATAGGTTTATTGACCATTTAACACGAAAAATAATTCATATCTTATTATTTCTAATATACAATGGATTTTAAACTAAAAAATAAGGTAAGTCTATGTAAAAAAAGTTTAGGCACACATGTGAAAATTTTCGGTATATTCGGGGTTTTTGCATGTCTAGTATTTGGTTGAACCTCCTTTAGCTTGGATAATTGCTTCTAAACGTCTACTCATACTTCTTACTAGGTTAGATGTTTCATCAGGAGTAATTTTTTCCCATTCTAAGCGAAATGCCGCTTTAAGTGATTCTTAGGATGTAATGTGATGTTTCTGTATTTTTTTCTCTAGTAAGTGCCAAATATGCTCTATAGGATTCGTGTCTGGCGATTGCGGAGGGGTCTTTAACTATTTGCAGTGGTATATAAGCCATTCCTGCACAAGATTTGAAGAATGTTTTGGGTCATTATCTTGTTGGAACAAGAATTTCCCATTTAAGCCCAGCTTCGCAACACTTGGCGATAAGTTTTCTTTTAAAATATTTAAATAAGAGTGCTTGTCCATTTTGTCGTCTATAAAGACAAGATTTCCCACTCCAGATGACGCCATATATCCCCAAACCATAACATTGCCACCACCGTGCTTCACAGTCTTAATAATATTATTTTCTTGAAGCTCTTTGTTTGCTTTTCGCCAAATTTTTTGTGGACCATCTGAACCAAAAATGTTAAACTTTGATTCATCACTAAATATCACACTGTTCAAGAAGGCTTCAGGGTGACTAATGTGGAGTTTTGCGAACTCTAACCGCTTTTTCTTGTTTATGTCTGAAAGACAAGGTTTGCGACGGGGAACTCTTCGATGATATCCGGTTCTGTGCGAGCTATTTCTTAATGTTTGTGGATTAAGGTCTTCACCAAAACTTTTCTTCATTTCCCGACACAATTCTACAGCTGAAATCTTTGGATTTTCAGCCACTGCAGCAACAATGATACGCTCCTGACGAGATGTAAATTTTTTTGGACGTCCTCTTCTCCTCTCACGCTCTAATTTGTTGGTTTTTTCATAATGTTTTATGATGTTTCTTACACTGGTATAGGGCCTCTGTACAATCACACCAATTTCGCGATAGGATTTTCCCTGTGCATGAAAATTTATTATAAATTTACGGACATCTACGGAAATTTCTGAACGATTGCTCATTTTGCTGTTTTCATCACGAATTAAATACCAAGAATATTTTTTACATTTAAAACTCTCGCCTACTGAGGATTTAATATGTGCATAAACATGAGTTGAAATAAAAAAGTGAAAATTTACCGTTATACAAGGGATTAAAGGGCATTAATGCAGTGCGTGCCTAAACTTTTTTTACATAGACATAGCTTGTTTTTTAGTTTCTAAAGCGTTATATATTAGAAACAATAAGATATAAAATATTTTTTGTTTTAAATGGTCAATATAACTCTCAATCTTTAAAACGATATCAAAATTATTTTATTAAGTGAACCAGATGCAAAGTTATTAACAGAACACTCTTGAAAATCATGATGTGCCTAAACTTTATTGATCCACTGTACATATTTACATTTTATGTTTAATACTATTAGTCTTTATATACGCTGTCACAAAAATAAATATCATTAAAATTATTTTCTTCAAAAATTTCTTCGAAAATTTCTTCAAAAATTTCATAATAGAAGCTTCAATACCAGCTGTGGTAAAACGCTAATTTTCTTTTTGTAATTTTTGCTCTTATTACTAATAATAGGATCAGAGCTTATTAAAAATCTATTGAAAATATCTTCATTGGACTTTTCACGACTGCATATCCGTGAAAAATGTTCTCTGTATGATTTAAAATCTTTATTACGAGCTTCCTGTGCTTCCTCCGATAACTAGCCAAAAGGTAACAGTGCATGAGTAATAATCTGCGCACCATGCATTAAAAATTTATATAAAATGGGAGACATGTTATACCAGGGTATTTTTCAACAAATTATTTTGCAGTAGATAAAATAAATTTTCTAAATTTTTCAACTTTAATCTGATGACCGCACGATACAGCAACTAAAATAGTATGTACCAGGTAAAGAGTAGTGTTTATTCACATCACTTTTAGACATAATAACATCACAATACAAAAAAACAAAACAGTTATAATTGAAACAAAGAAAAAGAAAGTTAAAAAACAATTATTCACGTTGCTAAGTATACGCGAATTTTTTCTTTTCGCAAAAAACCCGCAAAATGTTTTTATATAATTTGTAAGTAGACATATCATAGAAAATTCCAAACATTTTTTAACCCAAGCTTCCCCAAACCGGATTTGAATTTCCACTTGAAAGTGAAAAATGATTGCTTTTTACACGAATTTTCAAAAAAATATTAAAAATATTTCTACAACAAAAATATTTAACTGAGATGCATATTTGAGTTTCCAAATACGTGAAGTTGAAGGTTCCATTGAAAAAATATTACTCTTATGCTAGGAAAATACAAAAATTTAATAAAAAAAATCAGAAACTTAAAAAAACTTTAAGTTTGACAACGCACAACTCGAAAACTAGATAATATAGATAATATAGAAAATAAAAAAGATAATTGGTGTGCACAATTTTGTTTACTATAAGCTGAAATAGATTACTTTTTAAAAATATAAATTTTCAATTTTCAATTAAGAGCCATTATTTTGAATTTCAACCCAACGTGCGACCACTTGAAATATAAAAAATATATATCCTATTTTATCCATCACATATTTGGTAACAAACTGGAAGAACACTGGTATAGGCAGCTATTTCTTTCCGGCAAACAAACAAAGATATTTTGTGCTTTATATATAGACGTAATAGCAGTAATAATTGCAACTATTATTGTTATTATTCCAGTTTGTATTTTGCTAGGCTATGAATATTAGCAACATTTTAGGGCGCTACCTATTGCACTTCTCTAGATAATAATAATAATAATATTTCACTTCGTATGGGAGGTACCACTCCCACGTCCCAATACATTCAATATTTTGGCTGACAATGCTATGAGTATTAGCGCAGGGGTTACTCGATCAAAGTTTTAAGGCTCTATCTATTGTAGTTCGCGAGGAACACGATAATAATTTGTCACTTTGTATGGAAGGTACCACGCCCACTATTCCATTTCAGTCTGTGTTTAGCTAAACTATTTACGTTAATATGGCGCTAGCTAATACTGTTACCAAGCGTATTTTTGTAAAAGACATTTTTAATTTTTAAGAAAATTTTTTTGTAAAAATTTAATAGAAATTTTTTTTAGAAAATTTCAATAAAATTGAATTTTCTATAAATATGAATTTAAATTAAATTTAAAGTTTACAAAATTGATTTTAAAGTTTATAAACTGGAATGTGAAGTATTGTAACGAAGTTTCTCGTTACATAATTATTATATATTTAATAATTATTATATATTTAATAATTATCATTATATTATTATTTCTCTTTATATATTAAAATTAAATTTACAGTTAAAATTTTATAGATAGAATATACATATGTAGTTAAATTACAACAATAAGGTAAAAAAAAATATTATCCAATTTGTGTTTTTATCGCGGTTGCATATTCTTGTGCGTATTTTAGTTTTTTTGCACTTGATTATTTTAAAATATTATTGGGAATATTTACACCTGCCCTGGTAAATAAATAGTTCGAATTATAAAAAATAAATATACAAATATAAAAAATAGAATAAAAAAATAAATTTTATTTATTAACATATTTTTTACATTTTTCCAACTTTCTGTTACAGTCATACGCATAATTCTTTCGAGTTTGTATCCTAACTTCTTCTTACAAATGAAAGCAGTTTTTTTTTCTTAATTAGTTATTAAACAAATTATTAAACAAAACAGGAAGATTTTATTTTATAATGTTTTTTGTGGACTGATACATCATTCTTCCGCTTTCTTCTTACGAATCAACTACTAGAAATTCCTTTCACTTTTAAGTAGTCAGTATTCGAACTTGAGCTAAAATATTTTTAATTATCATAACTTTTCAAAGGAATAAAAATATTTGAAAAATAATTGTTAAACTAATAATAAATATTAAACAAATTAAAACTAATGTTCCTAAAGTGAGTCCAGGCCTTTCCTAATATATTCTTAAGTTTCAGTCTGAATATTTATATATTTTTTTTTTTGCAAAATTATAGTTATTTTAAATTTGTGCCAAAATTCCATTAAAATGAATAACATTGACTTTTGTATTGTTCTTTTTAGTAAACCACTTTACACTCATTTCCTTAAATAACTTACACTCATTTCCTTATAATTAAAAACAAAAGAGTCTTAAACATAAAAAAGGGCTGGTCAGAAGCCACAGTAATTTTTTACTTAAATAATTTTTTATTATAAAAGAACGTAGAAATAACTGAAAAATATAATTTAATTTCTTTTTTTGCCATAAGAACAATGCTAAAATTGCACGTTATTAATATAAGAGCAAGAAAGAAATCAAGAAAACGCCAAAGGTTACTTCCTTGTGTGTGTTTTTTTAACCAAGCTGGTGGTACATCAATTGTGTTAAAGAGAAAAGTAAATTAAAAACGGAAAGTTAAAAGTTTTTATATGAAAAACTAAAAATATCAAAGAAATTGTTTAATTCGCAACATAATGTAGTGGTAGTCCAGCTAAACAAAATCTTAAATGACCTTCAGCTTAATATGAAATAAAATGAAAAATAAAGTAATATTTATTTTCTTGTGAATGTAAATTATTGTGTAAAAATTGGTTTATTAAATCCATTGCAACCATTTTAAATTTATAAATAAAAATAACTACTAATTATTTAATATTATGCTATTAAATCAGGAAATTAGGAAAAGGGTTTACTGATGATGGCCTGAACAACCAGTGAAATACGTATAGGGACTAGCCCTCTTCCCCCAACAAATAAATTGCATTTTTATTATAAAAACGTTATGGGTAATTAGCATAATATTAAATAATTAATATTTAAATTCCCAAAAAATTTTATTAATAAAAATAACTACAATTAACTAAAATTTTATTACAATTGTAGCGACATTAAAAATGGAAAATAAAGATATAATAAAAATAAACCCATATTAATAATAAATAAGATATATTTAAAATATGTTTGAGAACAAAATTTTGATACAAACTTTGTTCTAAAATATATTTCCGGTAAGTTTTTTTTATTATGAATTTGGGAATTAGTTTTTAATGATTTTAGTAAAAGCAATTCAAGGTAAAGTTTTTAAAGTTTTTTTAGTTACAGTCGTATAACCAAACATTAAAGGCCTTAACCTCATTTGAGCTAAGGTCTGTGGTTGTCATGGCTTGCGCGACATCTCTAAATGAACTCGGTTCGCACAAAAAGTTGCCACTATGTTGGTCATGTTGGCAACGAACGAGCAGAATGTCTAGCAAAGCTAGAGGCCCGACTTATATTTATAGAACCAGAACCATTATTTGGCTTATACAATGCTAAAGAGAAAAATAATTCCCAGAGCGAAGCAGAGTTATCTCGCCATTGGAAAGCTTGAAAAGGCAATAGTTTTATCACGTTATCTCGGTGTATATCCCAAGGACTGCTATAACTAAATAAGATGAAATTAAAGCTACTTAAGGGACATTGTGATCTTCGTTACTATGAATTTAATTTAGGAAACACTAAGATCGAAACTCGAACGTACTGATGACACTTCGGAACACGTACTTTTTGCATGTCCTGCCTTGGGATTCATAGAACAAAATTCCTAGGAGCCTCTATTTACCCTCCAGGGGATATGAATGATCTATTTTATCGGTACTATTCAGTAAACATAAAGGCTTTACAAAAGAGCCTTTGGGTCGCGGTACTTAGGGTCTGTTACTTAATAAAAAATATACAAACGGAAAAATGTCAACTATTAGTCCTACACTGGAACCTTTCCGTCATTATTACGGGATGGGGTTCATGTACCTGCATATTATTTCCTCATTCCTTCTTTCCAATCCTGCTCTTACCTCATCAGGGCCCATCAAAGTTTCAAGAAAACAAACTGGCAAGTAAAGCTACCAATTAAAAACGTGTCCATCGAATCAGTGCATTGTGCAGAATATTGTGAGATATACACCCTATACACACACACACATATATATATATATATATATATATATATATATAAGCGATTAATAACCCCCTAAAAAAAATAAAAACAACCTAAAAAAATTTAAAAAAATATAGGTAGGTGTGGTTTTCTGTCAGTTGCTTTCAGGAGTGGTCTGAAGTTGGTGAATTTCAATAGCGAAATTTGCGAAACTATGTTGATTTCAACCCGAACACGGATGGACAGCAGGACAGAAGGACAGAGGGACAGACGGATATCGGTAAATCAACCTCTGTATTTATAAAGATCCAGAATATATACTTTATGAGGTCAATAACTAATATTGTAGAAATTACACATGGAATGATAAACTTATATATAACCTTTCCACCTGTGGTGAAGGGTATGAAAATACAAAAGTAGTGTAATAACATATATACGACTATATTATTATTTTCAATTTATTCAAATGCAAAACCATAAATATCTCCAAATTAAATAAAATACACTTTCAGTATTTTCAAAGAAAATGGCTCCATATATTGTTTTAAAATATTAACCTTAAATGTTAGTGTTAAATGAAAGCAGTAAAGCAAAAGGAATGTGAAACAAAATTTATTTTTTTTACATTCGCAAAACATGTTTTATTATTTTCAAGCCGATAACCTAAGAAAGCTCTGAAAGATAAATATTGCAAGATGTAACATTATCTGCCAGTAACACACTGCTATACATACATATTTCAAATATTGTTTGCTTGGATGTAATCTAAATACAATTGCGTTAAATCATTGTAAATGCAAAAACAAAAAGAAACAGTCACAACACAAAACTAATAACAGATTTAACAAAGAACAAAAACAGTTTTCCTTCTGCTAAAAATCTGCGCACGTTGAAAGAATACAATATAATATTTTCGCAATACATGCTTTGATATTTTTTCAGTATCATTTGTATCCATCAGTATATTGTTACATCATCAGTATATTATTACACACTAAACTAAAAATTTACCTAAAGACTTTAAACTGGCATAGAGAATTGAAGACAAGTACGCTAGTATATAACTAACAATCTTCTTAGAGAAATCTACAGTGGTTAAAAAAAATATTCAAGGAAAAATTAAAACTACGCTTGAGGTCAGGAAATTTTATTTAATATTAATGGAAAATATTTAATATGTCAATATTTCGCTACTCCTGTGTCATCATCAGGCCTAAAAGGGTTTACACATACATACTTACATAAAATTTTAACAATTATGTAATATCAAACAAAAAAAAAAATGGTTTAATCATAACTCATTCAAAAAATATTAAATGGCAATAGTCAAAACACATATAAACAATGTTTAGACAATAGAGAACAACATCCTTATTCTCTACTATACTTAGACTTCCATCGTCAAAAGTTATAGTAACATACTAGCTTGCTAATTCTTGTTTTTTATCTTTATTTATTACTAGCTGTGCCCACATACGTTGTGGGAGCCCAGCAGTGAACGGACCCCATAGCAAAACTGGAAGAAAATCATAGGAGTTAGGGTAGCTTAATGAAATTTTTGCCACATATCTCCCTTGGCCTACTATTTTACAAAATGAATTTATTTTTCCGGTGCGGGGACAATTAAATACCCAAAATTCCCGACTTTCAAAAATTTTTATTTTTTTGAATTTTTAATCTATCATTTCATATACAAAATGATAAAGCGTGATAGTTTTTTTTATAAAATATTTTAAAATATAACATTATTTTAAACTTTTTAGGCCCATTATTATAACTTGCCTTTAGCTAAAGTTAGGATTTTGTTGGAGCGATAAAAGAAGTTCGTTATTAAAAGTAAGCTAAAAACCACTTTTAACTATCACGTACTATAAGGTCAAGTTAGAGCAATGAGCATTTTCCTCATTATTATAGCGAAAAACTACTTATTGCTTCAACATAATCCTAACTTTAGCTAAAGGCAAGTTATAATCATGGGCCTTATAGAAATATTAATAATAAAGTTACAAACATAACAATTGTAAACAAATTCTTAATCACAAAATCTGAGTCTGAATAATTTCTTGATTATTGTTGAAAGAGCTGCTTGTATTTATTGTATTTCTATTAGATGAAATTAATGAATCAGAAGAAATTAGGAGGTTATTCTTTTAATCTTGATTACAATGTTCTCTGCTATTTATCCGAGTGTGATAAAGTCTGTTCTTTCTTAATTGTCTTGTGGAGGCATTCTAAAGCCTTCACCCATGTACTCACCTTGTATTAGTTCGCCCTGGTTTAAAACAAAGCCTACTATTATCATACATTTTCAAATATTAAAAATATCAACTGATAATTTTAATAAAAATATCAAATATGGATGATTTTTAAAATCATTATATTTCAAAAGATGGCATAGAAAACACCTAAATATTTGTATACATATTTTAGTATATATAACAGAAAATAAGATTATTGATTCATAAAAGCAGTTTTTTAATGTGCCTATTTTTTCGGGTCCATCGAAGCTGAATATTTTTTTTAAAAGTACATATTTTGGCTAAAAACTTCACAATTTTTTTTACAGTTTGTTATAAATATTTGAATTTTGGGATTTTTTCAATGTTTCTGCTACATTTCTGAATAAAACAAATAAATTTGCATGTATATTTATTGAAAAATAAATTTTTGAGATTTATTTTTCCAAACCCATTTTTTGTTACTTAAAAATTATGAAAAAATTATCCAAACAATTCGATTTTAAAGCCGTGTAACTTTTTATAGGTGTAACTCACATGAAAAACCAAACCACCTCTGGAATCGTCGGAGTCTCATATGTATTTTATTGATAAATTGATAAAAAATGAATAATTTTGATTATTTAATATTATGCTAATTACCCATAACGTTTTATAATAAAAATGCAATTTATTTGTTAGGGGAGGAGAGCTAGTCTCTATACGTATTTCACTGGTGGCTTAGGCCATAATTTTGATTTTTTTCCACTTGACAGTTTACTGTGCGTCCTGACAATATTTTGTTCGATTTTGCTTTGAAAGTAATCCACACCAAATTTTAAGACTCTTACGTATTTACTTTATGAAAAAGTACCCGCCTGGATAAAATTCTAAATTTTTAAAAATTATTATTTAAAAACACCGCCATCTGTTGCGCAACATTGCTTAAAATATACTGCTTTTAAAAATAAACGATGCATTAAAGTATGCAATACTATGAAATTGATAAAAAAAATCGGCGTATTTTCACTGCTTTTTCCCCACTTTCTCTTGGAAATAAGATATTTTTGCAGAAAAAAAGTATCCTATGTTGGAACCACGATATTAAGGTACCTCCTAACAAAATTTTGTTAAAATCCATCTAGTAGTTTTTGCGTGATGCGAACACAAAAAACAAGAAAGACAGACAGGCAGAAAATGAGTTACTACTATATGTATAGAAGTGTCTATAGTTGTGAGCTATAGTTTTATCGTAATTTTTTTTTTTATTTCATTCGACGTTTATAATTTTTCCTTGTATTAAAAATTTTTATATTATTAAAATTTGGAAAGTTTATTTCACATTGGGTTATTGAATGCATTTTTGTGTCAAATTATTCAAGCTATTCACTATTCTTTTAAGTTGTCCCAATGTAAATTTTGTCACATTCTTCAATTTAATTTTCATCACAATAGCTATATTATTGGTATTTTTATTCACTTATGATCACTAATTAATTTATTGGTAATTTCAGATTGAAAATCATTGCCTGGACAATACTAAATGTCCTTATTTTTCTAATATTCTTTTGATGGAAGCTGTTGTCATTTATGTCCAAATCTATGCTGATAAGATTACAGGCGGTGTTCATAATGACTATTTTTTGATGTTTTGTAAAATAATTGATTAATTGATTGATTAATCTTTAGTTTTTGATACTAGTCAGCCTTTAGTTTGTTGCCTTCTCTTACTATCATGGTATACAGATATGGAGTACTAGAGTTACAATCTCTCTCCATAATGACCTTGATTCTTAGATAAATATCTTCACTTCAAGCTTAATTTTATTCAAAAACTCTTCATTCTCCAGTGTAACTATATTCTTTTCGTTACTTTAAAGGGTGTAAATATAATCAAAATTTAGTTGAAATAATTGATATAAAAAATTTTATTACCTAAAATAAATAATTCATTATTATTCAATAAAAGTATAGAAAAAAATAAAAAGGAACATAAATTTATTATGTAGACAGAAATAACTATAATCAATATAAAATTATTTCAACATAATTGGAAAACAAAAATGGAAATCATTATTGTCTGTAAAGAGGAAAAGGGTGTTTTTTTTATAGAGGTATAGAACTTTAAGTTGCAATAAAACAACGAGGGATTATTCAATTGACATGATTTTTATTTATCCGAAAAATAATCTTGTGGCATTACATCGTAAATATGATTTCTGGCATATGACCGCCACGGCTGGCGCGGATGTAGTCCAATCTGGACGTCCAATTTTCGATGACTTTTTCCAACATTTGTGGCCGTATGTCGGCAATAACACGGCGAATATTGTCTTCCAAATGGTCAAGCGTTTGTGGCTTATCCGCATAGACCAATGACTTTACATAGCCCCACAGAAAGTAGTCTAGCGGTGTTAAATCACAACATCTTGGAGGCCAATTCACAGGTCCAAAACGTGAAATTAGGCGGTCACCAAACGTGTCTTTCAATAAATCTATCTAAAATTGCATTATTTCCAAGCGTTGTTCAGGCGTGAGCCTATTCATGATGAATTGACAAACCAAACTGAGAATAAATCACTTGACAGCTGTTAAATCGGTCGCCATCTTGAAAAGTAATGCCAACTTAAAGTTCTATACCTCTATAAAAAACACCCTTTATAAAACGAATAACGACTTCAATTTTTCTTAGGACAATTTTTAAGTGATTTTAATTTAATGCTTTTCGAAAATTTTTCTCATAAAGGTTCTCGCTTGTAATCACTAATAGACCTTCACAGCATATCGATTTATTTATTGTCTGCTGTGGTCGTTAGCCTTTTTACAGGCACAGTCTGCAAGTATCTCGATTTCTAACTTAATAATAAGTTAATACTTGAGAATCCTTAACCTGTCACTAATGCAGTTAACTATTTGTAGGCACCTAGATTATATCCAAGCTCCTTCTTGGTCTTCTTGCCTACTTGTAGTGAAAAATTCGAGAGCCTTTGGTGCTATACCTCGGACTGTTAGACTAGCACACTACCTACTAGCCTACCGAGACTTAGTGACTTTTTGTTAAATGGTTTTGGCTTAATTCTTATTTAGTCAAATAAAATTTCTCAACATAAGAGTAATTTTAGCTCATCTAAAATTGGGGTATAGGTTTCCTGATCAGCTAGATTAAGCACTTAAAGAAATGGCCGTATAAACTATATATAACACGCTATTAACTAAAAATTAAAAAATAATTCTTGCAAAAAAAACCGACTTCAAAACAGACTTCAAAACAGACAAACTTAAAATCATGTTTCTTTAAGACGGTAACTATTGCGACACCCTGTAATTTCCCAATTCAAATTTTATACTAGTTATAGCGGTCGTAGATTCATTGTAAATTTCAAACGTCTGTATGTAACGGTTTAAAAGTTTGGTCATATACATCAAATTACATAAACTATTGCGACACACTGTAATTTATAATTTTAAATATTTATACTTATTATAACAGATATAGTAATGGACATTCTGTCTAATTGTTAAGTGTTTATCAATAACTGTTTAAAAGATAGGGTCGTATATATCAAATGACGTCAGCTATTGGGACACCCTTTAAATTAAAGTTTTAATATAAATACTTTTTAAAGAGGACTTTGTCATACAGATTCTTTTTAAATTTTAACTTTGTGTCCATATATATCAAATTACATCAACTATTGGGACACCCTTTAATTTCCAATTTTAAATATTTATACTTGTTGTTATACCAGACATAGAAGTGAACACTCTGTCTACTTTTCAAGTGTTTGTCTATAACGGTTCCAAAGATGAGGACATAATGGTCAAATTACATCAATAATGGGGACAGCCTTTAATTTATAGATCCAAATTTTATAATTGTTGTAATAGCGGATTAAGCAATATAGGTTCTTTGTAAATTTCAACTGTCTATCTATAACAATTGAAAAGGTTGGCCATATATATTACTTTTACATTAACTATTGAGACACCCTTTAATTTCCAAATTCATATTTTACAGTTGTTATTTTAGCGGACTTAGCAATACAAGTTCTTTGTAAATTTCAACTGTCTGTCTATAACGGTTCAAAAGTTTGGCCATATATATGTATATCAAAATAAACTAACTAATGGGACACCCTTTAATTTCTTTAATTTTAAATATTTATACTTATTATAACAGACATAGTAACGAACATTCTGTGCAACTTTCAATTGTTTGCCTATAACGATTCAAAAGATAGGAGAATAAAGGTGAAATTAATTTTTAAATTTATTTTTTAATTACTTTTTGTTATTGGGAGCTACAGTGATACACGTAAAAAACATGTATGTTGTATGGAGACACCCTTTAATTTTTAATATTTTAAATTTCTTTTAAAATGGAACCAATCTGTAGCCATAGTGCAAAAATTTTTAAAATCGGTTCAGAAACGACCGAGTTCTGACGGCACAAACATACAAAAAAAAAGCAACACACAGACGAATTGATAACCTCCTTCTTTTTTTGAAGTCGGTTAATAATGTTAATTGATAAACAAATTATACAAATTAATTTCCTTTAGGGTTGTAAATTTATCTAATGTTATGTATTGTTATTCTTTTGATGGGTTACTACTGTTTTAACTATTTTTTTTTTTGACATAACATAATCTTACTTAATTTTTAACTATTAATCCAAATTAACAGATTTTATTAAAATTTATTTTTAGCAAACGAAACTTGAAAAAATAATTTATTTGAATAAATCGCGTGTCGACTTTAATAAAAATTAAACCTTTTACTATTTTTTGGTTTTAATATTACGAAATTTGGTTCAGTGTAGATATTCAATTATGTTATCACAATCCTAACTCACATTTATGTTGTTCTGTTTAGATTATATTTCATATTATATTAAAAAACATTTTTACCTCGCCCATAGTTTACATACTTTTATATTGTAATAAACAAAAAATATCCCTTTTAAAGCCTTTGTCGCCATTAAATCCTTTCTATCATATATAACATTTTAATATATATTTTATATGAAATTGATTTTTATATTAAAACCATTTATTTACACAAACGTTTTCCCAAAAGAAACATTAAAATATAAATTATTGGCGTTGAAAAATAACGAGCCACAAAAACATAATAATTATTACATTTTAAAAATAGGTTGGCATATTATTTCGAAAGAATGAAAAGGAAATTTTTAAAATTCGCTTCATATATGTACATTCGAGTATATTTCTTTACATAGTTTAATTTTATGAATCATTAAAATTTTAATCATTGAATTTATAAAATATATTTTTCTATTATTAAGGTATCTAACGAAATAGGTATCTAACGAAATCTATCAGCAAGAAAAAAAAAATGAATTGCAGAAGTGACTAATGAATAAAAATTTTACGAAAAATGTTCGCGGAATTGGCTTACGAATTTGTTATAATATAATAACAGCTTTTTTTTAGCCAATTTAACGCCTTATTTTACCATATTTATGTAACTTTTTGGTTTGATGTACTTTGCTCAACTATTTTCAAATTATTCGGGCATGTTCTGTAATTCCACTTGAAGGTTAACTTTTTTCACATTTTAGATATTCTGACTTTCAAATTTACATTTTTTTTTATAGAAAACTATATGAATGTGAAATATAGCACGCAAAAAAGTGTGACTTTTTCATTTGGGATTGTATATAAAATTACACAAAGGGCCAATTCGCGCTCAATTTGGATCAAACAAAAATAGCTGATATAAAGTTATGTTAATGCGTAATATTATTGTTCATTAGGCTGGAATGTTGGTATATGGCAGAAAATATATGTTTGTAAAGAAAGTAAATGCTTGTTTTCAAATAGTGATACAAATTTGTCTTTTTATGTGAGAACTTATTCTGCAAATTTTATTGTGATTGAACCACATCTTGAGGTGCTGCAGAAGCCTTGAACATATTTTTTGTCTTTAAATCTTATATAATTAGTTATATTTTTTATTTTATTGGTGGTCTTAAAACTAATCCTAAAATAATTCATAAAAATTTAAAAATAAAAAATAAAAATTTGCTATTCATCGTTATCTTATAACCTTTTTTCACGTTTTACTACCTAAAGTGTATAAAAAACATGAAACATATTTTTTTATACAGTAGGCCGGTTGGATTTGTATGGAGGCAAAAAAATGGCTCAACGTACAAGGAATATCGTATTCTAGGGATCAAAATAAGAAACCTTGCCCCAGGAACCATACCTCTAAAATGAATTTTGATGTCCCCGATTTTGACCTGAAGGGACAAATTTAAAAAAAAATCCCACTTTGACCCATTTAGAGTGCCCATGTATGACGGACCCTCATTAACTTTGGAGGGCCGACCCACCCATTCCAGTGGAAAACCCCCTGGAACTACCACTGGGGGTTCCCCATACCAACATTTAAAAAAATCTCCATTTTTGGCACTACACTTTTGGTTTTTTGGATCAAAAAACGGTGGATCATCTTGATTTAAATATTCTTTCAATGTATCGTACGGAATGCTTCGCATGAATGGTGGTTCAAATACGTTATTTATATCTTTTAAATTGATCATTTCCCGGTAACTTGTGTTATTAAAGTTTATATCTGGTTTTTTATAAACTCTAAGTTCCGTTGGGTCTTCAACATCGGTCCTATAGCATAGAATTTTCTTTATAGCACAGTCTCACTTCTCTTTGGTATCATCAAACAACATTGATAGCAAGATATTTTCCGAATGCGCATAATATGTATTATCCCTAATTACTTTATTGACAATACTGCGTAAATGAGGTTGTAGCAACCGTGACCAAATAATGAACTTGAAAAGTAATGCACTACCGTACACGACAGAGCTGTAACACTTGATATTGAAGTACATTGGCACATAACATTTAATTATAAATTCAACCAGAAAACGTAAATTTTCGGATGGATTTTCCGTACAATTTTCCCTGGTTTGATGTTAGCCAGATCCACCGAAACCTCCCCGTTAGAAATTGCATGGGCCATGCCGTATAAGTAATTCGAATCGGTGGAAAATTCAATTTTTTCTGGAGCAGGGGGCATATTTTTCAACTTAATTTTCTGAAAGCCGTCCAGCATATGAAATATAGAATAATAAAATAATTAAAAACGGTTGACAATTATATAAATGAGTGATAGCAATAACTTACCGGTAGAGTTTCACAAGTTTCGATTTGACGGCTCAGTTTTCCAGTTGCCGATCTTGGTCCAGTGCTGGTGGATTTATCCAAAGCTTCAAACAAATGCCAAAACGGAAGTTCGTTGAAGAGTAGAAGGCAAACGAACCAATGCAATGGTCTTTTAACAGCAATTCGACTCGTCGTATAATTCCAACGTGTGGGCCAGTGTTTGTTGGTCGCTTGCGAAGCACTTCTTGTCTGCAATTCTATTTTTCTCTGCGAACTTTCGATTTATCCATGAAGAAAGGTTTGGCATGCTTATTTTTCATTTTTAAATCTTGGAAAAGAGCGGTTCCTAATGCTGATGCTACTCTATCAGGTACACCAAATCTGTCACATATCAAGGCAAAGTTAAAACGTATCTTCCTGAGTATTGTGAACTTGTGCTTGTATCCATATCATCTTGAACCGATGACGGTGCGTATGTTGAATCATCGGTATCTTGGTATATTTGTATTGATGACATACACGTAGCTCCTTGCTCTTTAATTTCCATCATAATTGCAGCCACTGACTTCTTTGATTATGTCGGCCGTGCATAAACTCTTTGAAGCTTTTGAGCTGATTTCAAATCGCAATTACATGTCCCAATGTAAAAAATTGTTTCCAGAGATTTTAGAAACTCTGGAAATTTAGGGGTTTTCTTTTTGCTCTTGATTTGGTCTTTGTATTTTTCAAGTAATCTATTCAATCTAATAGATACACATTTTTTCGCCATTATTTCCATACCAAGTTTTTCCCAAATCCCAATCAACTTATTTCGTACTTGAATAGTGAATGTTTTAAAGGAAAACTTTTTTTGGTCTGTTTTAGCACGTTCGCTCAAGTAAAAATAATATCTCAAGATATCCAGATGGGTTAGTAAATTAAGATCAGTCAAATCAGTAGACACACCAAAAACAGTAACATCATGCTTGGGTATATGACTCATTGGGTTTTCCATAGTTGTTGTGGCTTGATCTTGCGGTGTACAGGATGGTGGATTCATTGATAAATTAGATATTGTTTTATTTTTTTTTATTTAGCTGAATTTTTTTCTGACATTGTAATGTAAATAGATGAAGAAGAAGATGAATAAAATTAGGTTCCACCTAGTTTGCCATTGCCATAGTGGGTATTCGGCATAAGCCGAATATAACTTTTTAACGTCTTTTATTTACATATGTTTTGGCTAAATAAATTTCTACAGAGAAAAAAAAACAGCCATTTCGCAAATTTTTTTTGTAGTGCCAAAAATGGAGATTTTTTGAAATGTTAGTATGGGGAACGCCAAAAGGGTGGTTCCAGGGGATGTGCCACTGGCATGGGTGGGAAGACCCTCCAAAGTAAGTGGGGGTCCGTCACACATTTGGACACGATTGGGGCACTCTAAATGGGTAAAAATTTGTCCCTTCGGGTCAAAACCGAGACATCAAAATTCATTTTAGAGGTATGGTTCCTGGGCAAAGTTTCTTATTTGATCCCTAGAATACGATTTTCCTTGTACGTTGAGCGATTTTTAAATCTACTCGCCCTAATATACAGTGAGGTGCACAAATGAGCACAAGTTTGTACGTTGAGCAATTTTTATGGCATGGAAATAAAAGTAATAAAGCAAAGGCCAATTTTTTTTTTGTAGTTTATTTAGTATTAGGTACTTAACAAAACAGTGTAAAATTCAAAACTTTTGTTAAAAAGCAGAAAAACCCTACCAATCTAAAAACAAACAAAAATCGCCCCTCGCAGGGGGGTTATTGATCCCCCGAGATCTGTATGCACTCCTTGCGATCTACCTGTCGCAGTCTAATATTTATTTGACAAAAAAGGCGAAACAGAATCATTAAAGCCGAAAAAAATTAAAAAAAAAACGTTAAAAAAACCTGACAATGCAGGTTTTTGTTTTTTTTTGCATCTGCAATATAACTAATGTCGCGTAGGGCTTAACATGCCGTCCACCGACTAGCGGGTTTTCCAATTGCTAACGAATAATCTTTTCGTTTTAAAAACTTATATCTTTTCATTTCTCTTATCAGCAGACGTCCGTCCGCATTAGTTATGAGTTTTTTACAACCTCTAACTTGAGGCTTGGGGACAACGGAACACCGTTTTTGTACCCTTATGACCTCTGATTGACTCACTTTAAGTTCTTTTGCAATTTCCCGGGTAGAACAGCCTCTTTCAATCATGGCGCGGATGCTCTCTTCGGTGGATTTTGAAAGTTTCTTCATTATTTATTGATTTTTGTCAAAAATTTGCACCATGTTTTTACCACACACGATTTAAAAATGCCGAGCTTATGTCTTCTTAAAAAAAAAACTAATAAAAAGCAAAAAGATTAAAAAATATGGGTACTTTTTTATTTCTTTTCTTAAAATTCTTCATAAAATGCAGAAATGAAAAATTGAGTACATAAGAGTGATTTTAGTTTTTGTCGTTTCTTTTTTGGTGCTTGATGCATTTACAAATTTTATATAATTTTATTAAGTACTAGATACTTAATATTAAGTACTAGATACTTAATAACAATAAAAATTTTTGGATTTGATTTATTACTTTTATATTTATGAAACAAAAAGTAGGGAATGTTATTCAAGCGAATTCTCTTAATCGCACACTGCTATGGAGGGTTTAAAATAAAAACTAATTATATTTAAAAGCGTTTTTATTTAGCACACAATTATTTTTCGATATGATTTTTGTATTTATTACTCTAATATTGAGTCACATGTTGTTTTTATTGGCAGGGTCCGAAAAAAGTAATAATGACCCAACACTCAAGAAAACGATTTTATAAAAAGTTTTTGTCTTTAGATTTGTATTAAAAAGGACAAAATACTTTAAAAAGCAATGTTGTAAAGCTGTGCAGAAAATAATTGGTTTTGTAAAACTTGTGTATTCATTAATTTGTGCAGTGAAAATTGTTCTGGTGGCCACGGTCACATCCCGGCGCATATATAATGGGATATAGGAGTGTAGGGGAAGGTAAGGACCACAAACTGGTGAACATTTTTTTAACCTGGTTTGACCTCAAGGAGTTTTAAGACTCTATTAAGTCGGAGATTTTAAAGCAATGTGGACCATTTTTTAAAAATAAATTTAAAAATGTGTGAAAGACACAACAGTTTCATTTTTTGGGAACAAATAGCTTATAAGTTATATAATTGTAAAAATGTTACAAAATCGTTTAAAACAAAAAAGTTATAGGTATTTAAAAATTAAAATTTTCTAAAAGTTTTTTTTAATTTTAACAAAGTTCATTTTGGACTTTGATATTGATAACCATAAAAAATTAATTGTTGCCCGCCATCTCAAAATATGTGCATCATAGCGCCGGTTAAAAGAAATAATCTCTTAAATATTCTTAACATTTAATCTCGTTGAATTTTTAAGCCTTTTAGTTCGCTTAAAGGAAAATTCACTTAACTGAAAGATCGGTTAAGTGCCCCGAAATTTGCTAGCAAAGGCTCACACTTAAATAAATCGAGCACCGCTTAAAAGCAAACAATCACTCTTTATGTAACGGCGATGAAAAACAATATAGCGCCATCTCATTTTAATTCTATAACATGCATTGCATAAAGGAATTTTCATTTTTTTGCAATAATGGTTATTGCTTTGTTTGCTACCCCCGGGGGTTCCAATTGTCACTGCAGGAATGGTAAATGCTTTGACGCGGTTCACTCGGCGAAAATAGGGGCACCAGACGCTAGGGTTCCTAGAACCTAAATCTGGAAGAAAAGGTCTTTTTGTTAAAACATGCGGGTCCTCTTCGAGGCCCGACCAGTGCCCAAAGGACTGGTACCACGGGAATCGGTGGCCCCACAGAGAGCCTATCCTCTCTGTGACCGGTTATTGGTGAGGTCCCCTTCGGGGGTACACGTGGTGGTTGTGGTTTAAGATCGATTCATGTAGATGTGGTGCAAGGTCGATCAAGTGTGCTGTTGCACTCTCAACAGACGGAGTTTGGATAGTCTCCAAACCCCTAAGCAAAAGGTTATAATGTGGATCTAGGCTTGCCTTGGAAAGGCTTGCCATATTATATAAATTGCTACTCATTGTGACTGTATCACACACAAATTGCGATTGGTGGCAATCGTAAAGTGTTGTTATACTACACAATGGGGGCGCTAGTCTACGCTTCCACCGTGAGATTAGGCCAACTAGGCAGGTACTCACGTTAATCTTGTTCCACAATTGCTTTGTTTGCAAAGGGGGTAAGTAAAAATCATTTCATTCAGTGCAAATTGCATTCTGTATTCACTGACAATCAGTTATTATTATTGTATTATAGTTGGTTTAGTGTTCCTACTAAATTTATGTAGTCTTTTTATCTTGAAATTAGCAGCTTCGTCAGTAGTATGTTATGACAATTATATGTAATTCAATTAAATCATTTCGTTTCAACGAAAATTTCTTTCAATAGTAAATAAACATTATTTAAAGATAAAAATAGATTTTAAACAACTTTATAAATTGTGCTGCTGCTTTAGATTTTTTTACTTTCGTCCTAAACAATTTAATAAATAAAATGTTTTTTTATGTACAATAATATTCCGTTTGATCAATAAATACAAATATAGTTTGCTATTGCTTAAAACGTAAAATCTGCAAACCTTTCAAATATACTTGTGTATATGTTATACTCGTACTATTATACTATGAAAATAAATAAATAATTTTAAAAAAATCATTTTACTGCAAAATTCAGAATTTGTTTTTATGCAAAAAAGTATAGACCAAATACAAAAATAAAATAAATCTTAGCATATTTTTTAATTTTCCAATTACAAACAGAATACAAACCACTTTTTTAAAAGTGGACAATTTCAAATTTCACAACTCTTGTTTTTTATTTTAATATAAAAAATACATGTTTTTATAGTTCTCTAAAACATTTTATATTTGTTTGTATATATTGGGTTGCTTTTATTATATTGAAATTTTTTATTTAAAATTTAAAAATATTTCAAAAGCACAATTAAACGTATGCACTTTTTTGCTTCGATGTCCAACCTTTACATTTAAAAATCATGAGTAATAAAAAATGGTTTGTGTTCCTGATTAAAATAGAAAATAAACGAGCAACTTTACAATATATATTTATATATATGAAGAATAAGTGGTTTCTAAGAGATTTCACCACAGTGGCTATGGAAAAAATTAATGGTCCATGCAAATGCAGAATAATGGAAAAAAAGATTTTGACTTTGATATAGAAAACTCTTTCAATCATCATTCTATTCATCGTAGAATTGGAAGTCGATTTTTCGAGTAACAATTTTAAACTAGAAGTGTTTAGTAAATTTACAGAGAAAAATAATACATACAACCAATAGATTTTTTCATAAATCTAATATGACTTTTTTCACGATTTTTTCATTTAGTTTATGATGATCTTATTAACAAATATGATCATAGTTAACGTGTGTTTTTAAAATTTTTACTATTTATATGTTAAATAATTGAAATCTTCTTTGTAGTTTATCTTAATAAATAATCTGTAAACTACCCTGTGTAACTAATTGCATGCAAAATTTCGTTTGTTGGCAAGAGGAGTAGAGAATCAAGCGCGGTAAGCAAAACGGCTTGGCTTGAATTTTGAGGGGATTTTTGGCACTTGCTTTGTATAACTTTCCTTCCTTCAGAGTTGATTTTAAATGCAATTTTTTGGTTTTATTATGTACTAGCTGCGACCGCCACGTCCTGGGCATTCTGGCAATATTTTGCTCGATTTTGATTTGAAAGTATTTCACACCAATTGAAAGACTCTTACTTTTATAGTGCTTCAGTTATGGTTTATGTATTTACTTTATATAAAGGTACCCAACCCTGGATAAAATTCTAAAATTTATAAAAATTCTAAAATTCGAAAAACTCTGTAAACCTCTGTAAGAGGTAAAGATCAAATTCAAATTTTATTCAACTGGCGCCATGTGTTGCGCAATAGTTGAAAAATAACCGAGTTGAAAATATTTTAGTTTTAAACAGAGGATTTCAAAAATAAAAAGGTGTATTGAAAAATAACCGTTTTGAAAATAATCCAGTTTAAAAACGGAAATTGCGTTTTTCACTGCTTTTTCTCCACCTTCTCTTGGAAATAACATATTTTTGGGGAAAGAATGTATCCTATATTGGGATCAGGATACTAAGGTACATCCTCACAAAATTTTGTTAAAATCCATCCAGTGGTTATTACGTGATGCGAACACAAATGGAAAGCGGACATACACACGGAAATGAGTTACTATTTAATTATACATATGTGTAGATTGTATTCATGGTTTTAATAAATTATTGTAAAATTTCATTCTTTGTTTGACTAATTTTTATTTATTAAAAAAAAGAATTTTAATACAACGAATATTTAATTAAAAAGAAAATGCCACAAACAAATTCAAAGCGAACTCATCAAAAATTGGATAATAAAAATGTACGATGAAATTCGCTGCAACTTTAAAAAAGAATTGAAACAGAATGGCACGAAAAAATGGCATCTTCGAAATTTGGTCTTAGTTGAAAAATGTTTTAGAAATTTTGTTATTTATACGAGGATTACTTACATGTCCGTGTTTCTAACATATTTACATAAGTGTGTTTGAAGTGCGAAAGTAAATAATTAATATTTGCACTGCATCAATAATGTTATGTTCAAAACGTGTTTGTTACCTTTTCCGCATAACAACTAAATCTTTGACCATATTTATAAAATAATTCATACTTTTGTTTTAAAGTCACAATGCAATTACAAATTAAATACCAATTTAACTATCGACCGTACTAACGAAGACCTTCACTCGTTGTAGGGAAATACATCTTGGGAATCGAACCTGCGACCACCAAACTCATAGTCTAGCATACTACCTACTAGTCAACTGGGGCACCTAATTCATATATTATATCACCGAAAGTCTATGAAATTAATTCATATTATTTATGCTCAAAATTTGTTAGGCGCATTGGAGAAAGAAATCACAAAATCATATGAAAATAATTTTCTAACTAAAATAAAAAAATCAATAAAACATTTTTAAAAATCATCTACAAGTTATCATTGATAAAATATATTATTAATCAATTTTGAAGTTGTCTTTCTCATTGGATACAAATTTTTTATCCAATGAGATCAATTCGAGTAATTTATTTATTTATTTTTATTTATTTATTAAACATGAAAATAATGTAATCTGCAGGTAAAAATTAACAAATTAATGTAAAATTCAAATATTTAGAAACAAATAATATACATATGTAAAGTTTTATTTTATAGAATTTTTTAATAAATAATTCTTGAAAAAGAAAACTGACTACAAAACAAATATATGTGCATCAATTCTAAACTAAAAATCAAATCAAATAATTTAATACTTGTTGCTGTAACGGACATAGTAGATAATATATGTACGTTCTGTACATTCAAATGTCTATCCATAACGGTTTAGCAGATAAAGCCATATACGACAAATTACGTCAGATATGAGGACACCCTTTATTTTTTTACACTTATTATTACTGACACAGCAATAAAAAGTAACGGTTCCAAAGATATGGCCATATAGGTTAAACAATATCACCTAGGGGACACCCTTTAATGTACAATTTTAAATGAAACACTTATTTTAAAGGACAGCTTCTTTATAAATTTCAAATATCTGTCTAAAACGGTTCAAAAGTTTGGCCATATGCATCAATTTACATCAACTATTGAGACACCCATTAAAATTTTAAATATTTATAAATGTTATTATACGGGACACAGTAGTGGAGATGCTGTCTAATTTTAAAATGTTTGTCTATAACGGTTCAAAAGATAGGGCTAGATAGGTACAATTATATCAATTATGGGGACACCCTTTAGTTTCCAAATTTAAATTATATACTTGATGTTATAAAGGAATTAGATATACAGGTTCTTTGTAAATTTTAACCGTCTCTCTGTTATGATTCAAAAGTTTTGCAATATACATCAAATCACATTAACTATTGGGACACCCTTTAACTTCTAACTATAAATATTTCATTTCTGATTATAAATATTGGACATTTTGTCCAATTTTCAAGTGATTGTCTACAATGGTTCAAATGGTTCATATATTAAAATTGACGTCACATATGGGGACGCCCTTTAATTTTTAAGTTTATTTTTTATTAATTTCTGTTATTGGCAGCTATAGTAATAAGCAGTTTTTTAAAATTTTAAAAGGGTGCCCTTTGCGGTTCATACACGTAAAAAACACGTATGTTGTATGGGGACACCCTTTAATTTTCAAAATTCTGAACTTCTTTTAAAATGGGACCAATCTGTAAGCATTTCCTATCTAATAAAGAAAAAATTTTAAAAATCGGTTCGGAAATGACTGAGTTCTGCGGGCACAAACATAAAAAAAGCAGCATTCAGACTTCTTTTTTTGAAGTCGGTTAAAAATTGGAATTCATTGCTGATTAAGGAAGTATGATTTTAAAGCTTTTTTCTTTGACTTGCTGTTATTAGCTTTTGTTAGAACATCAATTGGTATGTTGTCAAATATGTATCTTCGGTAGTTTTACTGCAAGGGTGTTACCTCCAAACACATTACTAAATTTTTTGACATGGTATCTTCCCTCAGTATTACGCCTAGTTTTGTGGTTGTGGTTGATTTTCCGTAAAAAGTTGCTATTATTATAAAATTCTATGGCTAGAGTGGTGTGATATATATTTTTTACATCTAAAACAAAACGATCTGTAGCTATGTTTTGGCTTTAGTATTGGTTAAAATTTGTTGTATGTGTACTGGTAGTATCGATTAATTGACGAAAATTTAAACTGCAAAATTGATTAATTGTTTCCTCAAATAAAATCAAACCCCGAATAAATAGATACTCTATTAGGTAGTTAGCACGACGGCTACTAAGCTGACATATGAATTAAGTCGTCAGTGTTCGTATTCCAGCCGTGCCAATCATCAAACTAACTTTTTTTTTTGGTTTTTATTAGTTTTTATACTCTTACTAGTAAATATCGACTGCATGCGAAATGATCCAATTGCAAATCGCCCAAAAGCATCAATGAAAAATAGCCCAAAAAATCTTCATACTAAATAGGGTAATATTTCATAAGAAAAGTAACCCAAATATTTTGGGTGTTTTATTTTCGTCGTTTTTGGAGAATTACACACTGTGTAATTTTTTAAGTCATGGCAAAATAACCATATACGGACACCACTACGACATAAAAGACCAAAAAAAAAGACCCCTGTCTCCCAGTTTTGCCCAAAGTCCTCCAGGTTTTTTTTATGGGGCCTCGATATCATTTTTGCAAAAAAATTATCATTTACTCAAGCTCATATTTTGCAAACCGTTTGGAATTTTGATATACTCTCTGAGGCAAAGTTATAGCTCTTGTCATAAAGAACAAAAATTATGAACATATAAAATCAAAAAAACTTCATCTTCAAGGTCAAAATCGCAAAAAACTTTAAAAATTCATTTTTTTTTACCTTGGAGGACTTTGGGCAAAACTGGGAGACAGGGGTCTTTTTTTGTTCTTTTATCACGTAGTGTTGTTCGTATATGGTTATTTTTTTCCGTGTTGCACTGTGTTTTTAATTTTTATATTTTTGGGAGATTTTTTATAATGAAAAATTGCCCAAATGTTTTAATGCAAGATCACCCATTTTAATAATAAATGATTACGAATAATAAGTAATTATAAATTTTAACTGCAAAAGTGTTAAAATTGAAAATTTATTACGCTTCAAACTGGAAAAATAAGCAACTTAGTTTCTGTTTCTGCTTTTCCATAAAAAAAAAAACAAAAAAAAAAAAATGATAAATTTGCAGAAAATATATTGACATCACATTTAAAGTTGTACCAGTGGCAGTCTTCAAATTATTTTGGCGAAAAAGTAAAATCGGCCGTTTTTCATATTTTATAAAAATTTTTTGCCAGCGGCACCTAATTCAAAAATGTAACAATAATTAAATATTTAAACTTATATTATCAAACTATTTGTACCTTAATTATTTTTTATTCACATATATTTCCTTTCATATTTATTTTAATAAACGCATACAATAATTTATTTGCGTACAATAGCAACAATATATTTAACTTGGTAGCAAAAAGCTTCCTAACAGACTGTAATCATAGATTACATACAACTTATCCTCAAAGCTTGCCCTTAAACTTCAATATCAATGCCCTTTCTAAAACTATAGACATTTTTATATTTAATAAGAAAACTATAAATAAATTTGGGCGATAATTCATTTATATTTGAGTATTTTTTTCACAATTTTCGGCCAAATTTCCATTATTATTTTTTGGGCAATTTTTCTTTTTTTAGAGTGATTATTCATTTGGCAATTTTTCATTTTTGTTTTTGAGCGTTTTTTCATAGGGTCATTTTGCATGCAGCCGTATATATCACAGTGCCGTCGATAAAAAACTAGCTCGTTAAGTTAAATTTTGTAGGAAAAATTACTCTTTAATATACACTTAGAGCGGGTTTTTAAGTTCGAGTTTAAGCCCAAGTTTCTTTTTTAATAAGCTGATATTATACTTAATTTAATCCAATATAAATTGAAGTTAATGTTTTTAAGTGGAAGTTTAAACCATACTAACCATCAAAAAATTGTAAATGTCAAAACTTTATCAAAAAAAACAATGTTGTCTCGAGAAGGAAAAATTGCTAGTATTTAATATTATTTACAGAGAGTTTATTTGAAAGTTGAAAATTAATAATAAAAATATGTCTTGTCCATGTTTTTACAATTTGTAAAAAAAAAATTTTAACTTTTTGTATATTTTTATAAGCTTATATTTTTACATATGTACATACATATGTATATGTAAATAAGTATATAAGTGTGTTTTATTTCATTTAGGTTTAAGCCACAAATGCTGGCCGCATAAAATAGCTTATATAAGTAGTAAATTACTATTTTAAAAACATAAAACACAGATTAAGGATGACTAAATCTCTGATCTCTATCCTAAAAACCCACTCTTAATTGTTATTTGAACTTTACTTGTTATCTATTTAACTACGGAATAAAAGTGGTTGAATAATTAAAAACTATTTCTAAAATCTTTATCAATGACAAAGCCAAATAGGACTAATAAGGACTACACTTTTCTTACAACAAATAAAAGTTATAAAAGTACTTTTTGTATTGTTTAATGTAGCACATTCATGATTGTAGTTTCATCGGTTATTTTAATTGCTTTGTCATGCATGCATTGGCTTGTTTAAAATATAAAAAAATACATCGTCGGTAGTAACAACCATAACAATTGCAGTATCCATTAAAAATGCATTGAGCGTTAACAACGTGTATCTCTTTGTGTTTTACATATGTATAACGGGTGTTCAAAATAATATACTTCAGATAAGATACATGTATACATACATACATACATACATACATACATACATACATCCATACATACATACATACATACATACATATGTACATAAGGGTGGATCGAAAAAATATTTTTTTTTCAATTTCAATACGTAAAGTGTAAAAAAGTTGTTGCGGCGATTTTGACCTTGAAGATGAAGTTTTTTTTGATTTTATATATTAACAATTTTTGTTCTTTATGACGAGAGCTACAACTTTGCCTCAGAGAGTTTATCAAAATTTCAAACGGTTTGCAAAATATGAGCTTGAGTAAATGATAATTTTTTTTGCAAAAATGACATCGAGGCCCCACATCTTTGAGGGCCCATAAAAAAAACCCGAAGGACTTTGGGCAAAACTGGGAGACAGGGGTCTTTTTTTTGGTCTTTTATCACGTAGTGGTGTCCGTATATGGTTATTTTTTTCCGTGTTGTACTGTGTATACTAACGTTCCAGCATAATTTACATACATATGTACATGTATGTATGTACATATGTACATACATATGTACATATATAGAATTAATTCATAAAACTTTAAGTTTTTTTTATCGCTTGTGTAGATAACAATAATTTAATTTTATTACTAAAAACCAAGAATCATAGAAGACAAGATTACGCCATGAGCATGTTTTTCCATTAGATGGCGTTTCTCGGCCAATGTAAGGACGCCAGTCTATAATTAACAAATTGCTTCAAATAAATAGGTACATATAAGTCTAAGTAATAGACAAAATTTGGCAACCCTGCGAATAAACTCTCATAATTTATATTAAAATCTTTCGCAATTTATAGTTGTATTCTCAGTCAGAATTATTAGCCAATAGGAAGACAATTTCGTGATGTCAGTAGGCCGACATGCGTAGAAAATTTCAATTTTATTTTCGGTATTGCGTAACATTGTCTTGTATCATGTTTACTAAAAACCAACCAATATACCTACGTATGTGGCCGCCCAAATAGGGAGGGACGTAAGGGTAAAACTGCAAATTTTGCAGGAGAGTCGTTTAAATTTTACCCATTTTTTTACTCTAATGACTCTAAAATTACTGATTATGAACGATTTTAAACTTTTTTTTCAGTACTCTAATTACACACTGAAAAACTACCTTTTTTCTCAAAATTTTACAACAATTAAAAAATGGTTAAACTTTTAAAACCGTTCAAAAAAATTATGATATTTTTCTGTGCTCAGCTTACATGCAGAAAAATAAAATTTTCTATGCGTATTTGGCTTCGAAGACGTCCAGAACCACTCTTATTCGATTCTCCAGTAAATTTTACTCCAACTAAAAAAAATCAGTAAACCTACCCTTTCCCTGTGCGCGGTCGCATATACTTGTAATAACTTTCTATCAATTTTCTCTTATAAAAAAGAAGTTTAAAACTTAGAAGGGACGGAAGGATATTTTTGATGTGCATCACAATCAGCCAAAAAGTCCATGTTGAAATTTCATTCAGTTAAGTGGTTTTACATTTTTCCAAACTAAATATTTATATTGCAATTTTTTTAATTTCTTTATCATAAATAGTTTTCATCAAAAATTGTTTAATTTTATCCTCAGGTGCACATTTTTAACAGAAACAACATGGCTTTTCATGTTTTTGATATTTGAAAAAAACCGTGTCAATTTGTTGGAAAAGTTTAAAAGCGAACGATTTAACGATGTGTTAAACGCAACAGGTGACATTTGTAAATGTGTCAACATGAATGTTTTTTATTTAGTTTTGGGCATTATTTTCCTTTGTAAAATGCAATATTTTGAAACGATTGAAATTTCTATTAAAACTTTTTTGTTTTTGTTAACAGGAAATGACATATTTTGTTTGAAATGACCACTTGGTTGTAAAACATTGACGCTTTAATGGCTAATTGTAATTTTAAACTTCATAAGGCACACTGCAAAGTATTTACATATAGTGCATATCGAGCAGATAGCACTTTTTGAATATAAACTCAAAAAGTGCTATCTGCAATTTCACATTTTTACAGGAGTAGTTTTACAAGAATATCATGCAAAAAAGGGGCTCGCTTTGATTAAAAAGTTTGTTATTTGTGTTATAAACTTTAATTTAATTCTATAACATTACAGTAATTAGGTATGTCAAAAATAAAATTGATTTTCCGCAATTTAATTATTCTTTTACAAAATTGGAAACATTCTGATTTAATAAAATCTTTTAAACATTTTTGAAAATGTATACAACTGGATGTTGCCAACTGTTGTCGCATCCCTAAGCGTATTCCTCACACCTTTTTCTCAACGAGTTTTCCTATTTACTAATTTAAAGTGACCCAACAAAAATGATTTGAGGCGAATGAGGAGGACGTCTCTGAAACACAATATGTAAAGACCTTCTAGAGTTCTGCTATGAGAATGTGACTATCAAATTTAAAATTTTGCTGGATGAAGTACATGTAATGTTAGAAGCTGACTAATGTTAAAAAATAAACAAATGTAA
This sequence comes from Phasia obesa, assembly GCA_949628195.1. NCBI lineage: Eukaryota > Metazoa > Arthropoda > Insecta > Diptera > Tachinidae > Phasia > Phasia obesa. The sequence goes on from CATIVE010000526.1 coordinate 46,917, forward strand.
ATTATAAGTTTTCCTAAAGTCTTATTGACTTCTCCTTGTATATTCTGAAGAGCATTTTGCAATTTTCTTAGGTAATTAAAACACATTTTGTTTTCTTCTAAACATTCTCTTCATCCTTAAGGAACAAGCTTAATTCAAATTAATTATGGTTTGAACTTTTACAAAATGTTCTTGTTTAACATGGCTTTTGTCACTTTTATTCTTTATGAAAATAATGTCTTTTATGTTACGACTACCCAACCATAAACACAATGTTTGTCCATAAGACCACACTTTATACAACTAGCAATAATAATGTACACTGTAAACACTTTGAATAAGGGTTATAAAAATTATTAGTTTATTTATGTTAATACTTATGTTATAATATTTATAGACTTCAGGATGAACTAATACATAGTACTCCTATTCAAAATACATCAAGTAATATAATATATGCAATATTATTTTGCAAACACAAAGCTAAAATTTGTCACTAAAAATATAACATGTACCATCAAACGTATTGAATTTAAATCGGCTAAAAAAGCAATTCAGTATTTCGAAAAAATCTTATCTTTTTAACCCTCGGAGGTATACGAAAACACAGTTGAAAAATTGATTTAGAATTTGAATTCAATGAAAGAATGAAGAAATGAAATACTTACTTCTATACCGAATAATGCCATGGACTGTTTCACATGTTGCATGGCTCTTGCATGTGGATTTTCGGCTCTTTGTTCCATATAAGGGAGCACGTACTGTTCGTCTTCTGTCAGTCCTCTTCATATGCCCCAATTTGTCATGTATGACAAAAGCTGCTAATCCCGCAACATACAGCATATTAAAAAACATGCGGCCCGTTTGCAGGTGTAGCCACCAACCATCTGGTCCATGGTGTCCACTCCTGCTTTATAGATGTAGTCTAATATTTGTAACGGCTTCTTTGCTGGTTTTTAATAGTCGACGGCAGAATTATAATGTTCCGTAGAGATGAGAACCACTGCTGTTTTCTTCTTTGGCACATATGAGCAGAGTGCGACATTATCGTTGTGGTAGGCGAATAATGTGCTCAACACCTCACTTTAAGGGTCCAACATCTCCTTCAGTATGGATAATTTGAATTGGCATTGCACAACCACCTTATTTTTATGCCGTATCTGGCTAGTTTCGAAGGTATATATTGGGTGAATCGCGTGAGGCCTCGGTACGGAACCAATTGCTCCTCCACAGTTATTTGGGCACCCGAAACATATCGACGCTCTAAATTGGTTATGGGCATATTCCAAATGTCGTAGATGGCGGCCGATTTGCTTTTTACAATTCAAGCGAATCTCGTGGTACCGTTATCAAATCTAATATACTTTAGAGTAAGTTTATAACGAATAGCACACATCGTCGCCTTGTAGATAGGGTTACCATTGTGTCCACACAATTCATGACTAGGCTGATCGTTTCGACCGAATATGCCGGCAAACAAGGTAAAGCCTTGTTTCATTGATTTGAAAAGTAATTTGTTTTGGCACCAAAAATATCAAACACAAATAAAAAAACATGAAAAACCAAAAAGTTATATACTCTTTTATCACTTTCCTCTCATCATTCCATACGAATTACATGTAGGTCTGCACGGACCTGCTGTTTGTCCACACATATTTGTAAACCGGGATTACACCGAACCCAGATCCACTATTGCTCTGATTTTTTGCTCATTGTGTTCGGATATTGTTGCTCCAGGAGGTCATGGAAGGATTTGTCTCTAGCATGAAAGACAAAAATGTTGCACACACTTTTGTATGCAAAAAGTCTGCACAGACCTGTCTATACCTCCGAGGGTTAAAAAGGGAGAAAAGTATATGATTGTTTTCAACAGTACAATTTGTGACACTATGCCTGACAGTTTGTTACATCAACGATAAATATAGTTTCCTCAGAGAATCAATCTTCATGTTTGCTCTTTTTACTTTTCTTTTATTTTTTATCGTATCTTCAGTGTAAATATTTGAACTAACAATATGTACTCGTACTCATATCCTAAGTCTTAAAGAAAAAACAAATAAACTTGTTAAGTTCAGCCAGTGCAAGACAAAAAATTGTATGTTTTACGATTATATATATGTGTATATATATTTATTCCTATGGTTCCAGTGTGGAACTAAGGGCTTCCAGTTCGATCTATCGTGTGCCTTTAGCATCACTTCCGGCCAAGTTGCTCCCACTAAGCCTGCTTCCGTTTCTATTTGTCTTCTCCATGTATTAGCAGGTCTGGCCTTTTTCCTGCTACCTTGAGGATTCCACGATATTGTCATTTTTGCTACGTCGTCGTTTGGTATCCTTAGGATACGGCCAATCTACTTCCATTTTTTCTCTGCTAGTTGGACACGGATGGGAATCTCTGCTGTTCCGGTCCATAATTCCGTATTTGAGATTACGTTCGGCCAAAAAATCCTCATTATTTTTCGCAGAGACCGCTTTATGAACAACTATAGAGCCTGTAAATCGTTCGCCGAGGTGTTCCATGACAGAGAAGTACTGATCACACATTTAAGGAGAAAAGGCTGAGCTTGGTTTTTAAGTGGATTTGGGGAGATTTCCACACCGTTTGTAGCGCCCCGAACGCTTGGTTTGCCTTGTTGATCCGATTTGTAACATCTTCACGTGACCCACCTGTAGATGATATAATGCTGCCCAAGTACGTGAAGGATTGTACGTCTTCGAGTTCGATATTGTTTACCTTAAACTTCGAGGTGTTGGCGGTGTTTAGGCGTAGGACCTTGGTCTTTCCGATGTTGATACGTAGACCAGCGTTAATCGCAATTCTTTGAACTTCCTCCAGTTCCTCCCATAGTTTCTCGTATATGGCAGCAAATATACGAGAAACTATGGGCGAGTAGACATATATCGTCAGCATAATCGAGGTCTTCGAGACGTCCGTACATGCCCCATGTGATGCCTCTTTTTGAGCGGGTTGTTTGTTACATTATAACGTTGAGTACTATGTTGAACAGCAGCGGAGCAAGAACACAGCCTTGGCGTTCTCCTGTGTTCACACTAGAATCCTTCCCAGTAAGCGTTCGTGCAGAAATTTGCATGTTGAATCTCGGTATAAGGCTTTTATTAGATCGACTATTTTACCTGGGACTCCTTTGGAGTCAAGTGCTTGCCAAATAGCCTGGTGGTGGAGGGTGTCGAAAGCTTTCTTAAAGTCAATAAGTATGCAATATACGAAGGCGCGCCTTTCTACCGACTGCTTGACGATAATGCGGAGGCTGTTCAACACAGGAGCGATGGGCTCTAAATCCGTCTTGTTCGTTACGCAGACCTGATGAGATTGAAAAGGACAGCCTTGCATGAATGATGTGGGCCAGTATTTTGTTGATCATCGAAAGTACGGTTATGCCCCTCCAGTTTCTATATTCTGTCAACTCGCCCTTTTTTTGGTATTTTTATAATAACTCTTATATTCAGCTCGGAGGGTAGCGAGTAGGAGTTCCAAAATACTTCAATGGTAGGCTGTATAAGCTATTCGCTGACAGAGGGGTTAGCCTTGAGTAGTTAGGGATTAATGTTGTCCACACCTGGTGCTTTACCAATTTTTAACGCTTTTATTGCCTTTATGATCTCTGATTCGTTTGGACATGATGGTTTACGATTGCTGTTAGCTTATGCGAGTAGTCCCTCTGATTTTAGAGAAGAGAAGCAATATCCTCATTCTTAGTCGAATGTAATCACGATAATTTAGGATGTTACGGCCAGCGGGTTTCGGTGCCTTTCAAGTTTCTTTAAACACGTTACTGCAGATTTCGCTATTTCAGCTTTTACAAATGTTGCGTTTGGATCTTTGTTAATATTCGCGCTCGAGGGAGACTCCCTGATCATTTGTAGAATCTTATGTTGATGCTACGAGTTGAATTGTTTTAAGTTGGAACCTGTGGAAATGCCCTATAACTGAATTCTAAAATAAAATATTGACATGAGGATTAAATTGCAATATAAGCTGAGGCTAGAGTTTCTACCAATAAGTCAGTTTAGTTGGGCTGCTTCTACCTTTATTTGTATTAGTTTTGCTTCTATATAGTCTATATGATTCTATGTTCCAATTAAAACGCCGCTCAAGAAGGTATTTGACTTGTAAAAGTTGTGATATCATTTCATTATTTATTCGAATTTGGGGACACGTGTTTCTATGCAATGTGATCTAGTGCTGGCAATTCTTACTGCATTTAGTTACTCGATACTACTCAATACTTATCACACGGGTACTCAATAGTACTCAATACTTTTTTTTACATAATAAAAAAGCACTGTTAATTATAGTTTTAATGGAGTCGTTATTTTTGTTGTAATAAATATTGTATGCTAGTGGGGACTTTCGTGAAAGCCTAAACGTCTTGGTTGCTAGTTGGTGTATACGAAGTATACAGTAAATATAAAATTAAGGCCGGAGGTATTATATTGGGACTATACTACCTTGGAGAACTTCGGCCTCAGTATACAGTAAATATAAAATTAAGGCCGGAGGTATTATATTGGGACTATACTACCTTGGAGAACTTCGGCCTCAATTTTTTTAGGTGAACTTAAAAATTCTTCTTATTTAAGTATAAAGATTCGATATCGGGAAAGTTCAGCCATAAATATATTTACTATTTTGAATATTTGAATTTTAGTAGTCGAACTCTTTATTCTACATACTGATGAAATTTGAAGTCAAGGTTAAGTTCGTTTTATTCTCTCTAAGAAAGAATAAATAAAATTTATATTTTTAAAGAAATATTTCTTTCATATTAATCACCTAATTTGTAATTTAAATTACTCTTTCTTAGAGAAAATAAAACGAACTTAAGCTTGACTACAAATTTAATCTGTATTATATTTTTCTGAAGCCAAACTAATTGTTTGGAATACATGTTTTTGCGCTTCGAATTGGGCTCAGTTGAGTTATTAATATCTTCTCAAAAATGTTTAATATAGTTGATAAAAGACTTATAGGTCTATATGATACTACTTTTGTGAGGGTCCTTTTCTAGCTTTCACCTTCTACTCAGGTGAAGAAATAAAAAACAACTAAGTGTGTTATATTCGGCCGCGCCGAATCTTCTATATGCTTCACCATGGAAGCATATAGATTTTATTTATACAGACATCATTTATATTGTTGACTCTTTACATAAATTAAAATAAGTCGTATGAGAAAAAACTTTTTATTCATGCTTTAAATAAATAGAAGACAGGGGCTACACAGCTAAAGAAAACAAATTCCGTTGGCTACAATTGTTGCCGTGTAGTCAGCAACTTAATAATATTAAAGGCGACAGCTACATATTAAACTCTGACATTGTTGTAAAAATATTTATTTTGCTTTTATAAAAATAAATAACTTTTTAAAAAAATTATAAATATTTCCTCCAAAATTTTTATTTGTATATGAATTTGTAATTTACAATTTTGTAACAATTTCTTTTTCTGAATAAAATGAAAATTAGCCTAAGTTGATTACAGCCATGGTGGTCGTGTAGCCATGTAGCTACACTGGCTTCAAAATAATCGTTTACCTATTTATTTTTGACAGTTTTTAGTCGGTATCCTAATGTTGTCTATGTGTTTAATGCATCTAGGTTTTAAAACAGAGATCTCATCTATTTAAAAATCAAGCGCATTTAAAAAAATTTGTAACTCTAAATAAATTTTTAAATTTTTCGAAAATTGTTTGTAAAAAGTTTTTGTAATAATATTTATTTTTTCCATTTTTATTTAAAAAATTTTTTTTAAATATCTTTTTGAAAATGTTTTGTAAATATTTAAAAAAAAAATATTTTTTTTTTTAAATTTTTAATTTTTTTTAAGTTTTACTGAAAATTTTTTTTTAATTTAGAATCTTCCAGCAATCTATATTGAGTTGTTCAGACTAAAAAAAGAAATTCTTAAAAAAAATTTCCTCATATTTACCCCCTGTGCCATTTAATTGCTTCTATTTACCAGTGGGTACCCAGTGGGTCCATTAACTTCCTCTATGTGTATTGCTTTCTATAAAGGTCTTTGATACAAATCAATGCAGAAAAGCCCTACCAACCTAAACACAAACAAAAATCGCCCCCCCCGCAGGTGATAATGATTCCCCGAAATCTGTATGCACTCCTTGCGATCTACCTATCGCGGTCTAATATTTATTTTACAAAAAAAAAAGCAAAAGAGGATCATTAAAGCCGAAAAAATGAAAGAAAAGTGAAAAAATAATAGGTGGGCGTGGTTTTTGGCCCGCAGCCTCCAAGGGCATGATCCGGTGTCGCTGAATTGCAATCCCAAAATTTTCGAAACTATGCCTGACAAATTGGTTTGCTTAAAATTTTTGTATCGCCTCTGGTGCCTGGGCAAATTACATTACTACCCGCACACGGACAGACGGACATCGCTTAATCAACTTCCCTATGTATAAGGATACTTTATGGGGTGGGAAATGAATATTTTAGAAATTACACACGGAATGACAAACTTATATAATTATAACCTTTATACCTGTGGTGAAGGGTATAAAAATTTAGCCGTGCGGGGCAACTCAAATAACCGTTTCTTTCATAACGGTTGTTGCCTTTTCAATATCACGAAATTAAAATGTTACGAGTATTGTAGTACTAACATCGACTGATGGTAACTCAGTAATACGAATCCATACATTTGGATTGAAAATCCGTTTCAAATTACCAAATGGTAATTTGAGAGAATAAGACGAACTTAAGCCTGACTTTAAAATTTCCTTTACATGAAATGAACGCATTTACCGATCTTCCAGGAATTTTCACAGTTTGTTACCAGATATGCGATAGGTATAATAGCATATATGTATATTTTTCGATATTTCAAATTGTCAGGGCACTTCGCAAACAAAGCTAATATTTATCATCGTGTTACTTGGGAACTGTTATAGGAAGAACCTTGAAAAAAGTGACTTTAAAGGTATATAGGGTGTGGGACCTCCCATGAAAAGTAAAAAATTATTATCGCATACCTAGAGAACTGTAATAGGTAGAGTCATGCAATTTTTTCAAAAGAAGATTTTAATAAGTCAGACCATACCAATTTAAACAAACTCATTTTTTATTGTTAAATGTGTGTCTATTTTGAAATATTTTGTTTGTAAGGACTAATATTTTAAATATTTTTTATTATCTTTTGTAGCCAGTTTTTTACAGATTGTTTTTTAATTAAAACTTTGACCTTTAATTTTGAAGAAAATCTTTTTTAAATTAATGGTTAAAAATCCGACAACTTGCCCATTTTTAATTTTCCAACAATATGCGCTCATGGAAGTTTCTTAATACTAGAGAAGAGCAAATGTTGCATCATTTATTCATAAAAAACAATACTGCAATATACAAATATGGCCACAACAGGACAAAAGTGTTATATTTCAAACTAAATAAAAGACAACTTTTAGAAGTAATAAAATATTATAAAAATCACGATTGATTCGAATCGTCAGCACTCTACACCTCAACGGTTTTGTTATATTAATTTGCCTCCTTTTAGATAATTAGAACGTTGCTGTAGAGGTGAACAATTTTGACTGGACCATTTTGATATATAATGCATTCGCAAATTGTTCCTGTTGTTTCCAATAAGTATTCCATCCAATTAAGAGGCTCGATAGACTGATTGGCAGTCTACCAGTCTCGGGGTTGCGGGTCCGATTCCAGCCAAAGACTGGGTGTTTTCTTCAGACAAGCAAAAAGATTGTTGCGGAGGTCCGCAAGTGACTTATTTTTTTTAACGTAGTAGTATAATTGGCAATGATGATGTCGCTGGTCTGATTTTTAAAGAAGAAAATATAATCTTGTTCCCAAGAAGATTTTGTCTTTTGTATAGTATAATTGGTAATGATGATTCTACGCTACTCTCTGTTGACGATAACGTTGTCGCTGGTCTGATTTTTAAAGAAGAAAATTATAATCTTGCCACTGGCATTTAAAGCATATCGGCTGCATGCAAAATGGCCCAAAAAACTGAAAAATTGTCGAATGAATAATCACCCTAAAGAAATGAAATATTGCCCAAAAAAGAAAAACGGAAATTTGGTCCAAAAATTGTGCAAAAATACCCAAATATAAATGAATTATCGCCCAAATTTATTTATAGTTTTCTTACTAAAAATATAAATATTAAAAATAAAAATATTAAAATGTCAATACTTTTACTAAGGGCATTGATATTGGTTCAATTTATCGAGAAAGCTTTCAGCTTGCAACTTCTGTATGTAATCTTTGATCAAAATCCAAGAAAGCTGTGACACCTGCTGCTAATGGGGGTGCTGCCAGAGGAACTCTGAGTAACCGTCGCTACAAATGTTGCTAAATTAAATCGTTGATTTAAATTAATTGAACCGTCGATTGAATTCATCGAGCAAGCTTTGAGAAGAAGTTGTATGTAATCTATGATCACCGTCTGTTAGGCGTTAAAATAAATATGAAAGGAAATATATGTGAATAAAAAAAATAATTAAGGTACAAATAGTTTGCTAATATGAGTTGAAATTAATTATTTAAATTAATAAATTAATTATTGTTAATTGTAAAACTTTAGAATTAGGCGCCGCAGGCAAACAATTTTTATAAAATAAGAAATCGCGCGATTTTTCATATTTTATAAAAATTTTTTAAACACATTAATAACAATAATTATATATTTCAACTCATATTAGTAACTTAGTTATAACAACATAACTAGAAATATTTACTATTTCACTAGAATAATTTACTTAAATAATCAGAAGCTTTTTGAAAACTGCCATTGGTACAACCTTAAATGTGATGTCAATACATTTTCTGTAAATTAATCAGTTTTTTGGAAAAGCAAGAGAGAAAATAAGCTGCTTATTTTTCCAGTTTAAATCCTAATAAATTTTTAATGTTAACATTTCTGCGGTTTAAGGTAAACTTTATAACTACTTATTATTAGTGATAATTTTTTATTAAAATTAAATCGGTTTTAACAAAAATGGGTGATCTTTCATTAAAACATTTGGGCAATTTTTCATTATGAAAGATCACCCAAAAATATAAAAATGAATTATTCTCCAAAAATTACGAAAAAACACCCAAAATTTTTGGGTTACTTTTCATATGAAATATTACCCAATTTTGTATGAAGATTTCTTGGGCAATTTTTCATTTATGCTTTTGAGCGATTTTTCATAGGGTCATTTTGCATGCAGCCAGCATATCAAACAGTGATTTATCTAACCGTTCCCAAGAAGATTTAGTAGAATCGAAAAGAAATATGAAGCAGTTGCACGGGTTATTCTATGGAATAACCCGCAATGGAAACAAATGACAGTTTAATCTATTAAAAAATGGAAGCTTAAAACACATCTTATAAAATTATGCAGAAATGTTAATCAACCAATCCAGTTAGTAGAAAAATCAAAGAGGCCGACAGTTACCAGTCGATAGTCTGAAGTCACTATGGCAAGAATAAAGGCTGGTAGTAGCACGTTGCCCTAAATTACAGGATGGTTGGTGGTTTGCTTGCTAGCCTTTTTAAAGTCTATATTAAGACTTCCATTTTAAAAAGTAAAAACTAAAAAAAAATTCTTTAAAAAAAACCAATTTCAAAACAGATAGTTCTTCAGTTGAAAACTGAAAATTTAAGAAGTAATCTGTAAGAACTATATATATACCAAATAAAAGATAAACAAAATGCGCAAAAATTAGCGAAATGCGAAATTCAAGCATCTCCTTATAACTGTTCAAAAGTTAAGCTATTTTTACCAATATCCGTCTTTTATGGGGACACCATTTAATTCAATTTTTATAATTATGCAATAGCGACCATAGTAATACACATTTTGTATAGATTTGAGTTGTCTATCTAAAACGGCTCAAAAGATAAGGCATACATCAAATTTCATAAACTATAGGGAGATCCTTTTATTTTCAATTTTATAATTCTTATAGCGGACATAACAATACACTCACTGTGTAAATATCAAATCTCAATCTATAACGGTTAAAAAGACTAGTCCATATAAGTCAAATTACGTCAGCTATGAGGACAGCCTTAAGTACTTTTTATTGTAGACGTAGTGATATTCGCTTTGTTAAAATTTCAAATGTTTATCTATAAGCGTTCAAAAGATAAAGTCATATATATCAAATATCATTAACTTTAGGTACACCCTTTGATTTGCAATTTTATACTTTTTACTATAGCGTACGTAGTAATATACGTTCTGCGTAAATATCGAATGTCTGTCTATAACGGTTTCAAAGATAGGGCAACATAAATCAAACAACTTCACCTGTTGGGAGACCCTTTAGTTTACAATTTTGAATTAAGGAACTATTGTTATAGAGGGCGCAAGAATTTTTTGTAAATTTCAACTATGTGTCTATAACGGCTCAAAGGTTTAGTCATATACAACAAATTACAGAACATTGGGACACCCTTTAATTCATAATTCTAAATATTTATACTTGCTTGTATACCAGAGAAAGTAGTAGAAATTATACATAATTTTCAAGGGTTTGTATATAACGGTTCAAAAGATAGGGCCATATAGGTCAAATTACATCAATTATGGGGACACCCTTTAATTTCTAAATTCAAATTATATACTTGTTATAGCTAACTTAGCAATACAGGTTCATTGTAAATTTCAGCTGTCTGTCTATAACGGTTCAAAATAACATAAAATTACATTAACTATTTGGACACCCTTTTATTTCCAAAGTCAAATTTTATACTTTTTATTATGGCGGACTTAGCAATACAGGTTCTTTGTAAATTTAACGGTCGGTGTACAACTGTTCAAAAGCATGGGCATACACATCAAATTTAATGAACTATTGGAGCAACCTTTAATTTATAATTTTGAATATTTATCCTATTTTTATATTTATTAAAAAGGTCATAGTAATCGACATTCTGTCAAACTTTCAAGGTTTTGTCTTTAACGGTTCAAATGATAGCCCCATAAGGTCAAATTACGTCACCTTTTTTCTTCCTTTTAGTTGGTGGAAGCTATACTGATACGCAATTTTTTAAAATTTTAAATTAGTGCCCTTTAGCGTTCTTAATACACAAAAATAAAATGAATGTTGTATGGGGAAACCCTTAAATTTTTAAAATAATGAACTGTTGGTAAAACGAGACCAATCTGTAAGCATAACTTTTCAAATAAAGAAAAAAAATTTAAAATCGGCTTAGAAATGGCTGAGTTCTGGGGGCACCAACATAAAAAACAACATTCAGACGAATTGATAACCTCCTTCTTTTTTTGAACTCCGTTAAAAAAATATAAATATTGGGAAATTAATTTGATTATCTTTTAGAAGGAAATAAATAAAATACAAGTGCTTTGTTTAACCACAATAGGCGACTGTAGGGTAAAAGGCAAAAGGAAAATAATTAAGAAGTAACAAAACTTAAGTTTTCTTATTTTGTACTTTGTTGCCCTGACACACATATGAAAAGTTATATTGTTTCTACAAAACATGCATGTTAAAGTAAATGTACTTTATTATGGGAGTTGTTAGTAAGGCTTTTATAGATATTTGCACATGAGTACAGATGTTGACAAGTTTTTATGTTAAGGTTATAATAAAAAATACCCTTTGAGTTCATAAGTTATAACATTTTCTCTAAACATGTTTTGAAAGAAATAAAAAGAAGGGAAGTAAGTTTAATAGTTTTGGGATTTCTTTGCAGTAGGTAAGTTTATGCAAACTTTTTTATTCATGGTTTGTGATCATCTTCTTAAAGTTTTCTTAACAAACGTAATACAATTTTATCTTCAAATGCTCAACTATTTTTCTGTGTTAAGTTTTATTATTTTGTCAAATGTTTGCATTTATTTTCGATTTAACTGAAGCCGTAATTAGTATAAATTTTCCAGTTATTTGAAATTAAAGGATAATATATCAATTTGATCCTAGCAAAAAAAAAATTCCTATAATAGATGTAGAGAAATTTACATTTAGATGTAGAGACATTAACATTTAAACATAATTCATTCGCTTTGCTAAATGTTGCAAATGGTAGCTTACCAAACTTTGTAGTCATTGATTCAAAAGTGAAGACAAAGGCAGCACAGCTATTGATGTTGAAGGTTAAGCCTTTACTTTTTTTTAAACAATACAGAGAACTTAAAAAATTTATATAAAATTAGATTTCGAAAAATGACGACAATTTTTGGTTGATTTTTAACAATGGATTGATTGTTTTTTGTTTTTAACTCTGCTCGTTTTAACTAAATTCTTAAAGATTTCGAAACATACATAGTCCCAGTTTAGACGAACACTTGATAGCAAAACATTTGGAATTTTCTTTTGTTTCTTCATTTGCGTTCACACAAACGAACTTTTTATTATTATTTTATTATTATTGAAGCAAATTTGAAAAAATATAATTAATGCCAACGAAGAAAATGTCAACAAAGCATATCGCCGAGTACCGAACCCAAAAACGATACTATCTTCCCCACCTGTAATATGCTGAATGTTTCGCTTCAAAATGTTTTTGCTTCGTCTAAACTCAGACGTTGATTCAATTGTAATGATTTTTCTGCTTAAACAGTTTATAGAGAAATGGAATTATATTTTATCGGTGTTGAGGTTGCTTAGAAATTAATTTACACAAACTATTAAGCAAACACTTATTTTATTCTCTTTATATTTATTCTTTACTTATAACTGGAATATATCTCTAAACAGTGTACACAGGCTAAAAGTTTCTTAAGGAAGTTGCGAGCTCAGTGATCAATCAATATTTATGCCCTTACTGCCCTTCAGTAGTTAAAGACACTATTGACTCTTTTATGTTTTTTTCTTAAGAAAAAAAAAATGTAAAAATGGAAGATTGTCACTTATTTTTGTGCATGTATTTTTGGTCACTTTTTGACCTTTTTAAGGTGATAGATCATTTTAAAATTTTTAATTTTTGTTTTTGGTCGATTTTTCATAGGGTAATTTTGATTTGTACAAAGTCTAATATAGGTTTTGTTTGACGTCTTTTTTTCGTACATTTATGTATTTTTAAGATTTTAAGTCATTTTTGCAGCACAGTGGACTAAATATAATATAACGAATTTATGATGTTATATTATTATGTCACTTGATAAGTTCTTTCTAACTTTATGAAAATGTAGTTTTTTTATTAGTTCTATTTTGTTCTTTACATATCTTATGGCCTGCTACTTGTACATACTCGTACATAGTCAACGTCATATAGAATACTGTCAGCAATATAATGTCACTTCTACCGTATTTAAGATACTAGAAAATAAAAAGATTGTACATTTATTGAACTAGTTTTTTTTTCTCGAATAATAGTTCCATGGGGAAAAACTTTATGATAGTTGTTTACTTGATGTTGACAAGTTGGAAAAAAGAGAACTGTTCCAAGTGAATAAGATTTACTTTGCACATGTTGAGTTTTGACTGTTTACAAATGTTTCAAAGTTGTTTTCTTTTTTATTATATTTTCATTATTACGTAAAATTAAACAAAAAGTTTTGGTATCTTCTGAAAAATTTTAGATGAAATAACAACGCATAATTTATTTCCTAATAAATATGTTTTTTTTTTATATTTATAAAAAATAAAACTGATTTAAAATGTATTTTAGAAAAAATTTGTATGAAAAATTTGTTCTAAAATAGATTTCAAATATAATTTAATTTTTATAAATATTGGGGTAAATATATAACAGGGTGCTTGTGTATTGTATTGTATATTGAGGGTGCTGTAGCTTAAGTAGTTAGCACGTTGACTACTAAGCAATGGTCACGAGTTCAAATCTCATCAATTTTTCTGATATGTATTAATTTCTCTTTATAATAATGCATATCACAGCGCCCTCCTTCGCCGGTATTGCCACATAGCACTAAATCGCCGGCGAAGTAAAATAATTATAAACTGGCTATGCTAGCTTCGAACTAATTCGCCTAAATAACACCAGAGGCGCTGCAATACTGTTATAAAAATAATCATAACGTGAAATTGCAGTGTTGCCAGAATCGAAGATTTACTATCACTAACCATCTGTCTTATATACTACTATCCCTATCCAAAGGAAGTACCACAGTTAATGTAGGCATTAACTGCCTGAGTGTTACTTCTCTTAAAAAAAAAAAAAAAAAATAAAAAAAAATAACATATTTTAAATTTGTAATACCTTTTCATTTCAAAGCAAAGCGAATTTATATCAGGTGCCCTAAATACGAAGAGGAAATATTAAGGAGTACATTTTTTAAAATTTCTATATGGATTTTGACAGTTAAACTTACAGTTTTTGCCCTTAAATGGAAGTTAAACTATCAAACTCCACACAAAAATAATTAAAAATTTTCGTAGTGAGGCTACCTGATATATGTGCGAAAGAAAGAAACAAAAAAATTTTATTAATAACTAAATATGCAACTGCTTGTGCAAATCTTTGGCAACACTTGTTTTTTTTTCGATTCTCTTGCGAGAACAAAATTAATTTGTGTATGCTTTTCGTACACCTTACGTCTGCATTCAGTGATGGCAAAAGAGCATCCAATTGTAGAAGGACAGTAAAGAAAAATAAAAACGTGGTTTGTTTATTGGTGTTTTGTTGAAGCTTTAATATTCTGTAATATTATTCTATTAACATGCATAATTCTCATTATGTTTTGTAGTATTTTATTACTTATAGAGTATTTTTGGCTTCTCTAAAATTAGGAAAAAGATTTCCTGATGATCTGGCCTGAGCAACCAGTGAAATACGTATAGGGACTAGCTCTTTCCCCCCAACAAATAAATTGCATTTTTATTAAAAAACGTAATGGGTAATTAGCATAATATTAAATAATTACGCCCATATTTATAAAAAATAAAATATATTTGAAATCTATTTTAGAACAAATTTTTCATGTAAAAGTTGTTCTAAAAAGTTTTTTATAAATATGGGGGTTAATAATTATTTAAATTCCTAAAATTTTTATTAATAAAAAATTTAAATTTCACTAAAAGTTTTTATTTGATAAAAAAGGTCAAAATTGCAAAATAGCGCTTAGTTAGCCGCAAAAGTGAAAAATTTTTTGCGGCTACCTAAACGGTATTAAGAATCATTCCTAGGAAGTTAATATGTTCTAGAAAGTTGTTTACTGAGATCTTAGGTTTCAATTTTGTAGTTGATTGTTTCCTTGAATTTTGAACGGTTTGCTACCTATGGACCTGAACAGGGGAAAAATGGTAAAAAAATTCAATTTTTTTAAGTTTTTTTGCGATTTTGACCTTGAAGATGAATTTTTTTTGATTTTATATGTTCACAATTTTTGTTCTTTATGACAAGAGCTACAACTTTGCCTCAGAGAGTATATCAAAATTCCAAACAGGTTGCAAAATATGAGCTTGAGTAAATGATCTTTTTTTGCAAAAATGACATCGAGGCCCACATCTTTGAGGGCCCATAAAAAAAAACCTGGAGTACTTTGGGCAAAACTGGGAGACAAGGGTCTTTTTTTTGATCTTTTATCACGTAGTGGTGTCCGTATATGGTTATTTTGCCATGACTTAAAAACTTACACAGTGTGTTATATGACTTAGGCCCATTATTATAACTTGGCAATAGCTAGGTTATGATTTTGTTGGAGCGATAACTAGTTTTTCGTTATAATAACGTGGATAACGCGTGATAGTTAAAGGATTGTTTTGAATTTGATTAAAATAAAGAAAAAGTACTTATCGCTGCAACAAAATCCTAACTTTAGCTATTGCTAAGTTATAATAATATATCTCTCACTAAAGTATAAAACTATTTTACTAAAATTTAATTTAAAACTATTTAATATTTGGGATGGCCTAATTTGAAATACACGCTGACACATTTGAGAGAGCCATCAGAAAAAGTTGTATTCGAATGTTCCTTTGCTATCATGACTATTTTAAAATTAATTGAGTCCTATACAAATATTCTTAACTTAATACATTACGGGAAAACTATGAGCAGATAAATAGAATTCGAAAGGCTATATCAGGCTCTTATGCAGATTTAAACATGCAGATGAAGTCTTTATATAGTAACCTCACAATTGAGTTGAACGAGTTTTGCAGTTCAAGTATGCAAAAATGGATTTAGGGAACAATTTCTTTAAGCAGTAAAGCAAATAGAGTGAACTAAGTTGAATATTGGACAGACAAGACGCTGCATCTTCAAGTATCACCTAGCTAAGATAAAAGCGATGTAGCGACAGTAAATGTTGCTTATAAGTGTCCGCAATGACTGGCATTGGAATGAATATCGAATGAATATCGAAGGTAACCTCTTAGTAGACCTAATTAGGGTGCTTTGTTACCAATAATGAGAGAATTACTTAGCAGTAAAGTTTTAAAAATACTACGCAAAATCTCTTAGAAAAGTTGCAGTTCAAAAATATATCAAAAGTAGGAACGATCTGCTTTGATAAGTTCAGATTTTATTGAAACTTTTTTTATTTATATTGCATGACTCCCTGAATCCCAACAGTCCAAGTTCCGCACGCTTCATTTTAACGATGTTTTCAAGTAAAGTAAAGCCTTAAAAACTATTTTATATTCGCGTAAAATATTCTAACCAATTGTTAGCACTGTAAATTACTCGAACTTAAGATTAAGATTTTGATTAACTTGATAAAAGTGCAATTGAAGTGTGGTTCCGTAGGGGACACTTCAGAAAATTTCAACTGAGAAGTCAACGTTTTACTGTAAAATTATGTGAATATTTTTGTAATTCAGTGTTCAAGTTGTTATAATGGAATGTGGAGAATATTTCCCATGGAGAATATTTCCAATATTACATTAAATGTTACAGTAGATTTTCTTCTTTATGTGCAGGACAAGTGAGGCTAATAGTGTATTATCGCTATGTAGCTTAAAGAACTAATACTTCTTACAAGACACCCATGCTAACTTCAAATGAATGTTAATTTGTATTCTCCATTTGCAGAATCTTCTGAGTTACTGTAGGCGTCTTGAAAACGAAGGCCTTAAACCTTATCACAATAAGGCATCATGAAATGGCCCTTTTGAATATTTGGAATAGCAATAACTTTTTTCCATTGTTTTGTCACTGATGCTTTAGTAGTTTAGCTTCCATTTTCAACCGTTACTCTCAGAATCGACCTAACTTTTGCTGACCTGAATTTGTTCCACAGTGATATTTAAACAAGTAAAAGTGCTATATTCGGCCGTGCCGAATCTTCTATACCCTTCTCCACGGTGATTTTATTTATACAGACATGTACAGCATTATCCATATTGTTGACTCTTTACAAAAATTAAAATAAGTCATATGAGAAAAAACTGATTATTCATACTTTAAAGAAATAGAAGACAGCGGCGACTCAGCTAAATGAAAACAAATTCCGTTGGCTACTGTTGTCGCCGTGTTGTCAGCTACTTAATGATATTGAAGACGTCAGCTGCATCGTAAACTCTGACATTGTTTTAATTTTTTTAAAAAATTATAAATATTTCCTTCAAAAGTTTTTGTTTGTATATGAATTTGTAATTTGCAATTTTGTGACATTTTCTTTTGTTGAATAAAATAGAAATTAGCCTAAGTTTACGACAGCCACAACGGTGGTCGTATATGTAGCCATGTAGCTATATTGGCTTCAAAATAATCTTTAAACATGTGTATTTTATTTTTGACAGTTTGTAGTCGGTATATTGATGTTGACTATGTTTTAAAACAGAGATCTCATCTATTTAAAAATCAAAAGCATTTAAAAAAATATGTTACTATATACATAAATACATATATTCTTAATATTAAAATATATTATGTTACAGTCATGATTTTCATTTTCACAGACCTACTGAAATATTTTTTTTAATTTTTCGAAAATTGTTTGTAAAAATTTTATGGAAAATTTTTTAAAAAATTTTTTGTGAAAATATCGTTTGAAAATGGTTTGTAAAGTTTTTTGTAAATGTTGAAAAAAAAATTTAATATTTTTTTTTTTAAATTTAAAATTTTTTTTTTAATTTTATCAAATTTTTTTACCAGTGGGTACCCTGTGGGACAATTGGCTAGCTATATGTGTATTGCTCTCTATAACGGTTTTTAATACAAATCAAAACAGAAAACCCCTACAAACCTAAAAACAAACAAAAATCTCCCCTCGCAGGGGGTTATTGACCCCCCGAGATCTGTATGAACTCCTTGCGATCTACCTGTTGCGGTCTAATATTTATTTGACAAAAAAAGCAAAAACGAATCATTAAGCCGAAAAAAATTTAAAAAAAACCTGAAAAAAATATAGGTGGGCGTGGTTTTTGTCCCGCAGCCTCCAAAGAAATGATCCCATGTTGCTGAATTGCAATCCCAAAATTTTCGAAACTATGCCTGACAGATTGGTGTGCTTAAATATTTTGTATCTCTTCTGGTGCCTTGGCAAATGACATTTCAACCCGAACACGGACAGACGGACAGAAGGATAGACGGACAGACGGACATGGCTTAATCAATTTCTCTATGTATAAGGATCAAAATATATATACTTTATGGGGTCGGAAATGAATATTGTAAAAATTACAGACGGAATGACAAACTTATATGTACCCTTTCCACCTGTGGTGAAGGGTATAAAAATATGTTACTCGATATACACACATTCATACATATGTATATTCTTAATATTAAATATATGTTATGTTACAGTCATGATTTTCATTTTCAAAGAAATATTGAAATTTTTGTTTTAATTTTTCGAAAATTGTGTGTAAAAATTTTTTGTAAAAATATTTTTTTATATAAAAAAGTATAAAAAAGTATAAAAAAGTTGTATTAAAATTTTTGAGATAGTCTTTTTTAATTTTTTTTTTTAAATTTACATATTTTTAACGTGACTTAGTAAGTACACCATAAAATTTTTAGAGTTGGACCATTGTCGTATCAGAAGTTATGTTAAAAAAATTTAATTTTGATTATTTATAAACTAAAAAAATAGAAACTGTTAAAATAAACTGAGTAACAAACGTAATAAATTTTCGTTAAAACTGAAAAATATGTAGTTTTTAGGGTTCCGTAACCAAAGGGTAAAAACACAACCCTAATATTTTCGCCCATCCATCTGCCAGCGCCTCTATCTCTACAACCGCAATTGGTACACTATAGGGTGTTCTGAAAGTGTTATTCACGTATGTGTTTTTTTCTTGAACTGTAGGAGGCATGCGCTTTACAAACAGTAAATAAAACTTTGTTCGCTATATAAACCTAAAAGTAAAGGGTGTTCAGATAGTAATGGGTAGACTTTTAACGATTTCACCTAAGCTGTATAACTAGGTCTCTATAGCAACCAATACTAAAACTTATAGGGTTATCCGAAAGTGACGTGTTATTTGCGTTTATGTCTTTATTTCGTGAGCTGTAGGTGGCATCAACTTAAAATTTGCACATAGTAATTTAAACTATGTTCGCTATATAAACAGGTATAAAAAACTAAAAATTAAAGGGTGTTCCTATAGTGACCTGATTTGCGTCTATGTCAAAAGAAAACAAATAAAAATTAATTAGTATTTAAGATATGAAATATAACTACAATCAATTCTTGCTTTGAACCGTTAAGTAGTATAACTATTTTATATTCTTTATTTTATTATTCACCACGAAAATATAAGGCCTTCCTTCTACTTTAATTTTCCATCTTGGTTTCCGTTTAAGATGTTTATCATTAGATAATAGAAATATTTTTTTATTTTTTTTTGTCTTCCATCAAATTGTTTTTTATATACCTTTTTTTCTTATAATAAAGTTATGCAACGACATTATGTTAAATGTAATTGGCTTGTTCTTTGACTGTAACAAAAGTTAAGTATTATTTTATGTTGTTAAGATGTCTGTAGAAGTTTTCTCTCTTTTTTATTTCCATTTATTTTCATCTCTATCAGACATACTTCTATTTGTTTCAGTTTGAGCTTTTTATAAATCAGGTTGCTTCTCGTTTTGTTGCTTCTGTTTACATAATTGTTTAAAGAAAAATTAAATAAATATATTTTTTATTTTCGTTTGTATAAGAAATAATGGTTGAGTATCTTATACATTGGTGGATATTTTCCTTTTAAGGAAGTGGGGTTTATGTTAAAGTGCTAATTATAATTTCGAAAGAAGAACAAAAGCAAAGAAAAAATTCATGAGGTTGAAAGCTATATTTAAGTTTATCTTAAGTAAATATTATTTATTTTTATTTTTTTGCTTTTATGCTTTATATTTAACGTTAGAACTTTTCAATGCGTTAGAAGAGGTTTTGTTAAAAATTATATAAAATTCATATAATATTCTGGTATGTACAAACAACTTATATTTAAAATAAAATATATTTATGCCGAAAAATTTAATCTTGGTTTTAATTTCAGTTTAGATGCTGGCAGTGAATTAAGATTTTGTAAAATTTAATTTTTGCGAAATATTTTCATATCAATAATTTAGAGGAATTCCCTTTTTGTGCAAACAACAATTTTTACTTGTTAGAGCAATTGAAATATGTTAATATTTTGTGAGCATTGATATGCATCTCTACAAGAACACGACGAAAACTACAAATAAAAATCTACAACGTAAAGCCATTTCTTTAGAAAACAAAATTCTGTTAAGTCTTCATCATACACTAAAGATGCAAATAAACGGCCCAAATATACATCATATGTATATTAAAAAAATCTCGTTTTTTACTAATTTTAATAGGTTTTAGCGATAAGGGATCACTTATTTTTGTATATGATCAATGTCTTTTTTACACGGATTTTGCTGGAACCAATCTACCGTGTAAAAACAGAATTAGTGTATTTTTAACCGACTTCAAAAAAAGAAGGGGGTTATCAATTCGTTTGAATGTTGCTTTTTCATGTTTTTGCCCGCAGAACTCAGTCATTTCTGAACCGATTTTAAAAATTTTTTTCCCTTTATTAGAAAGGAAATGCTTACAGTTTGGTCTCATTTTAAAAGAAGTTCAGAATTTTGTGTCCCCATACAACATACGTGTTTTTTACGTGTATTATATACCGTAAAGGGTACCCTTTTAAAAAACTGCATATCACTATAGCTGCCAATAACAGAAATTAATAAAAATATAAACTTAAAAATTAAAGGGTGTCCCCATATGTTACGTCCATTTAAATATATGAACCATTTGAACCATTATAAACAATCACTTGAAAATTGGATAGAATGTCCAATATTTATAATCAGAAATTAAATTTTTATAATTAGAAGTTAAAGAGTGTCCCAATAGTTGATGTAATTTGATGTGTATATTGCAAAACTTTTGAACCGTAACAGAGAGACGGATGAAATTTACAAAGAACCTGTAATTCTAAGTCCGTTATAACATCAAGTATATAATTTAAATTTGGAAACTAAAGGGTGTCCCCATAATTGATGTAATTTTACCTATCTAGCCCTATCTTTTGAACCGTTATAGACAAACACTTGAAAATAAGACAGAATCTCCACTACTATGTCCCGTATAATAACATTAATAAATATTTAAAATTTTAAAGGGTGTCCCAATAGTTGATGTAAATTGATGCATATGGCCAAACTTTTGAACCGTTTTAGACAGACATTTTAAATTTACAAAGAATTTGTCCTTTAAAATAAGTGTTTAATTTAAAATTGTGCATTGAAGGGTGTCCCCTAGGTGGTATTGTTTAATCCATATGGCCATATTTTTGGAACCCTTTCTTTTTATTACTGTGTCGGTAATAATAAGTGTAAAAAAATAAAGGGTGTCCTCATATCTGATGGAATTTGTCGTATATGGCTTTATCTGCTGAACCGTTATGGATAGACATTTGAATGTACAGAACGTATAAAACTATGTTCGTTAGAGCAGCAAGTATAAAAGTATTTGTTTTGGGTAGTAGTTCTTACAGGTTACTTATTTTTTAATTTTAATTTTAGAATCAAGGCACATATATTTGTTTTGTAGACGGTTTTTTTTGCAAGAATTATAATATTTAAAAAAATGAGTTTTTGTAATAGAAACCTCAAAGCTCAAAGTATATTCATATTATTTTCTGTCTGTCTGTCGGTTTTCGCATCACTATTTAATAGCTTTCACCAAAATTTTGTGAGGAGGGTTAGTACCCTAAGGCTTGGTACCCTGATTCAAATATAGGATGTTTTTTTTTTCTCCAAAAATATCTCATTTCCAGGAGAAAATGGAGAAAAAGCAGTGAAAATTTCCTCATATTGACCTCCTATCCGCCCTTTAACTGCTCCTATTTACCAGTGGGTACCCTGTGGGTCTATTGGCTACCTTAAATGCAATTGGCTATTGCATTCTATAAAGGTCTCTAATACAAATCAAAGCAGAAAAACCCTACCAATCTAAAAACAAACAAAAATCGACCCTCGCAGGGGGTTATTGATCCCCCGAGATCTGTATGCACAAAAAAAGGCAAAAGAGAATCATTAAAGCATAAAAACAAATTTTAAAAAACGTGAAAAAAATATAGGTGGGCGTGGTTTTTGGCCCGCAGTCTCGAAAGGAATGAACCGATGTTACTGAATTTCAATTTTTGGAACTATGCCTGACAGATTGGTGTGCTTAAATTATTTGTATCTCTTCTGGTGCCTTGGCAAATGACATTACAACACTAACACGGACAGACGGACATCGCTTTATCAACTTCTCTATGTATAAGGATCCAGAATATATATACTTTATGGGGTCGGAAATGAATATTGTAGAAATTACACACGGAATGACAAACTTATATATACCCTTTCCACCTGTGGTGAAGGGTATAAAAAGACCGTGGAAAAACAGAATTGGGTGTATTTGCAATAACAATATTTAAAGTTAAATGTTGTCCCATTGGTGACTTAATTTGGCGTATTTGGCCCTATCTTTTTATGTTTAGAAAGACACTCGAGAATTACGTAGTAATTATACTGTTATGTAAGCAAATTTTAAAAAAAATGGTGTTCTCATAAAGGAAGTATTATCTTCAGAACAATAATAAACAGACGCTTGAAATTTACATAGTCTTTATAATAAATGGAAAACAAAATATAAAAGCAAACACTAAAAAGTAACCCATATACATAACTCAGGCGTATTTTGTTTGAATACTATTGTTTACGGATTACGGGCCAAATGTATAAAATATATTTCTTATGAATATGGTCCTACTTTTTTAAAATTATTAGTTTAGATTTGATTTCGGTCTGCCTGTTTTAAAATATTTTTTTTCAAGAATTATTATATCAGCTCGTGGAGCTCCTGTTTGTTTAATAAAAACAGCTGATCCAGCTTGTTGGTCAACTAATCTATATCTATTATTTTTAAATAAACTTTTGTATTAATTTCTAGGAAATACCCTTTAGATGGGAATGAATGGGACATCACTCACTATCTGATAGTGCAAAATACCTAGCCAAAATCTTAGATAGTAAATTGTACTGGAAACTGCACTTCGAAGCTAGAGCGTCGAAAGCCATAATAGGCAATTAGCCCAAGAAATATGAATTAGTTACTTGAAAAGGTAATCAGACCAATACTACTTTATGGAGTAATTGTCTGGCGGAAGGGCACTGGATACTAGGGTAAACATATACATTATAGAAAAGGTATTGTCCAATATGTCGATCCTTAAATGGGTGCGGCGATATGAAATTATACCTGGAAACTATGATGTGGAGGAACTAGCAAGGAAGGGGGAAGTGATCCATGATAGTGGTATAGACATTGTATCATACCCCTCTTCGTTATTTCGGATGCCGAAAATACAGCTTCGTGACTTATAGCAACAGTCACTGGTCACTGCACTGGAACACCAACGTCCTTGAGAGCCTTTCTAATGTTTCAATATTGGAATCAAACAGGATTAATTACTTTCTGAGGAATTGGATTTGATTTTCTAGCCCACTACCATTTGGCGAGGCATAGCTACTTATCTGATCGTATAACTTGGTCCGCTCGTCTGTATCTTCATTTTCTGTATTTATCTTTCTTTTGTTTTCTTTTTTTTGCAGGTAAAACAAAGAGAAAGACGTATTGTAGCCAAGTGAGCTGTCTACACATAGCTACCTGCCAAACCTAAGATAGTTGTGAAATTATATGTAAGAATAATGAGAAGTATTATCTGGCAAAGCGTACTCAGGTTTTAAAATAAGAAATAAAGCGGCTAAGTTAACGTTTTCCAGTAACACTCTAATTGCAATCCCATTTTACTTGACCTAAATGCTTTTAGATTTGAATCTTATATGCCTCAAGAATCATAATCTATCACCGAGAATTCTCCGAAGAGCTAAATTCTTGCCTTAGATGCCGTTGCAGGACTTCACTAAATACTTTCACGCATGTTTTATTGCATGCGTTCTATAATAAAACCAGTATTAGAAATTCGGAAAAAATTTTGCTATTTTCGTAATGTCTGCAAAACCAGAATAAACTGTATTTTCATAGAAACAAAAGATTGTTTCGAATTGTTTAATATTTTTAACTGACTCTTAACAGCTCAAAGAATAAAACTTGTGCATTCATTCTACTGCTTGGAGTAAGACTGAATTTAGACGATGTTTTTAAAATATGTTTTTTGTTCAGGGTAGAGAAGAAGGTGCGATTTGTATTTTGATTTCGGAAATTGTATGAATTTTTTAAAAGTAGATTTTAGATACCTAAAAATGGTGAATTCGAATTTTCACTTATTACGATTATTTAAATACACATTTGGAAGAATATGAGGAACTTGAGAACCAGGATTGAGGAACATGGATTGCAGTAATATCTGCTTTATGCCAAAAACTTTATTTGTCAAATTATTTTTTTTAATATAATGGAAGTGTTCAAAACTTAAATATAAATTATACATAATTATTTCCAGCTAGTTATGGGCAATGCATTTTCGGAATTGTGCTAAAGGAGTCGAAGGACAAAGTAAATGCTAGTTTTAATATCAATCTTATTATACCCTTCACCACAGGTGGAAAGGGTATATATAAGTTTGTCATTCCGTGTGTAATTTCTACAATATTCAATTCCGACCCCATAAAGTATATATATTCTGAATCCTTATACATAGAGAAGTTGATTAAGCGATGTCCGTCTGTCCGTCTATCCGTCTGTCCGTCTGTCCGTCTGTCCGTCTGTCCGTCTGTCCGTGTTAGTGTGGTAATGTCATTTGCCAAGGCACCAGAAGAGATACAAAAAATTTAAGCACACCAATCTGTCAGGCATAGTTTCGAAAATTTTGGTATTGCAATTCAGCAACATCGGATCATTCCTTTGGAGGCTGCGGGCCAAAAACCACGCCCACCTATATTTTTTTTCACGTTTTTTCAGTTTTTTTTTAATATTTTTCAGCTTTAATGATTCTGTTTTGCCTTTTTTTCTCAAATAAATATTAGACTGCGACAGGTAGATCGCAAGGAGTGCATACATATCTCGGGGGATCAATAACCCCCTGCGAGGGGCGATTTTTGTTTGTTTTTAGATTGGTAGGGTTTTTCTGCTTTGATTTGTATTAGTGACCTTAATAGAAAGCAATACACATAGAGGTAGCCAATGGACCACAGGGTACCCACTGATAAGTAGGAGCAGTTAAAAGGACCCCCCATGTGTCAATATGAGGAAATTTTTTTTGTAAGGATTTTTTTTTTTTGCTTTAGTCTGACCATTCTAACTCAAGATAGATTGGAGAAAGGTCCAAAATTTAACAAAAAAATTTCAATCGAATTTTAATTAAAAATTTTAAAATTTTTTTTCAAAAATATTTACAAAAAAATTTACAAAGCATTTTCAAAAAGATATTTTAAAGAAAAATATTCGAAAAAATTTTTTTTTTTTAATTTTCCAAAAAATTTTCGAATAAAATTTTACAAAAAATTTTTAAAAAAATATTTTTACAAAAAATTTTTACACACCAATTTTCGAAAAATTAAAACAAAAATTTCAATATTTCTTTGAAAATGAAAATCATGACTGTAACATAACATATATTTAATATTAAGAATATACATATGTATGAATGTGTGTATATAGAGTAACATATTTTTATACCCTTCACCACAGGTGGAAAGGGGTATATATAAGTTTGTCATTCCGTGTGTAATTTCTACAATATTCATTTCCGACCCCATAAAGTATATATATTCTGGATCCTTATACATAGAGAAGTTGATTAAGCGATGTCCGTCTATCCGTCTGTCCGTCTGTCCGTCTATCCGTCTGTCCGTCTGTCCGTCTGTCCGTCTGTCCGTGTTAGTGTGGTAATGTCATTTACCAAGGCACCAGAAGAGATACAAAAAATTTAAGCACACCAATCTGTCAGGCATAGTTTCGAAAATTTTGGTATTGCAATTCAGCAACATCGGATCATTCCTTTGGAGGCTGCGGCCAAAAACCACTCCCACCTATATTTTTTTCACGTTTTTTCAGGTTTTTTTTAATTTTTTTCAGCTTTAATGTTTCTGTTTTGCCTTTTTTTCGCAAATAAATATTAGACTGCGACAGGTAGATCGCAAGGAGTGCATACAGATCTCGGGGGATCAATAACCCCTGCGAGGGGCGATTTTTGTTTGTTTTTAGATTGGTAGGATTTTTCTGCTTCGATTTGTATTAGTGACCTTAATAGAAAGCAATACACATAGAGGTAGCCAATGGACCCACAGGGTACCCACTGATAAATAGGAGCAGTTAAAAGGACCCTCATGTGTCAATATGAGGAAATTTTTTTTTTTAAGGATTTTTTTTTTGCTTTAGTCTGACCATTCTAACTCAATATAGATTGGAGAAAGGTCCAAAATTTAACAAAAAAATTTCAATCGAATTTTTAAAAAAAAAAATTTTTAAAAATTTTTTAAAAAAAATTTTAAAATTTTTTTTCAAAAATATTTACAAAAAATTTACAAAGAATTTTCAAAAAGATATTTTACAGAAAAATATTCGAAAAAAAATTTTTTTAAAAAATTTTCCAAAAAATTTTCGAATAAAATTTTACAAAAAATTTTTAAAAAAATATTTTTACAAAAAATTTTTACACACAATTTTCGAAAAATTAAAACAAAAATTTCAATATTTCTTTGAAAATGAAAATCATGACTGTAATATAACATATATTTAATATTAAGAATATACATATGTATGTATGTGTGTATATAGAGTAACATATTTTTTTAAATGCGTTTGATTTTTTAATATATGATATCTCTGTTTTAAAACCTAGGTGCATTAAACACATAGACATTATCAGAATACCGACTACAAACTGTCAAAAATGAAACGTTGTGGCTGTCGTCAACTTAGGCTAATTTCTATTTTATTCAACAAAAGAAAATGTCACAAAATTGTAAATTGCAAATTTATATATAAACAAAAAGTTTTGGAGGAAATATTTATAATTTTTTGAAAAAGTTATTTAATTTTATAAAATCAAAATAAGTATTTCTACAACAATGTCAGAGTTTACGATGTAGCTGTCGTCTTCAATATCTTTAAGTAGCTGACAGCACGGCGACAATTGTAGCAAACGGAATTTGTTTTCATTTGTCTTCTATTTTTTTAACTTATGAATAATGATTTTTTCTCATACGAATTTATTTAAGTAAAGGGTCAACAATATGGATAATGCTGTACATGTCTGTATAAATAAAATCACCGTGGTGAAGGGTATAGAAGATTCGGCACGGCCGAATATAGCACTTTTACTTGTTTTTACTTAGCTTCACCACCCTTAAATTCAATAAACAATATAAAAATATCTATATATGTATATATGTACATATATACGCACATTAATAGCATTTTCTTATATTTGTGAATATAAAATGACTTTAAGCTCATTTACTAATTAGTAACATTTTATTTTTTACCCTATTTTTATTTTAAACTTTTTTCTAACGTCTTATCAACAATGTTAATATTTGTGATTTATTTAAGGGAAAAGTTTAGCTTCCTATTGACAGTAGAATAAAGTGTAAAAGCACCGACCCATTTTATTATTAAATGGCCCAAGGTTTGCTTTAGAGATTTAATAGGTAAAAACTGTTTTTCTTATTTCCTCTTTATTTCAAATTATGGCTGCTTGTTAAACCAGTTTTTTGCTGGCTTCTGATTGTAATGATTCCGTAAAAAAGGAAAGTTGTATAACAAAACACAAATTCACAGTGCCTCAGGGAAAATGAGAAAAAAATATCATTTACTAATTAGAAAATGACGAATGTAAGAGCGCAACACTTCCTTGGTGTTTTCTTTGCTTTGTTTTGAATGTTTCCAAGATAAACTACGATTTCAATATAAATCATTTCAAAAAGAAATGCAAATGATAAGTAAAGACTTATTTAATATAACTTTATTTAAAAATATTTCCAAAAGATATTTAATCTTCTCATTCAGCGTGTACTTGTAAAGGATAGAATATTCCTTTTTGTAATCAATCCACTTAGTCTTGGTTTACACAATTTTTCCGTACCCATTTTTTTCGGACAGCACCCCTTATGCTTATGCAATGCATTGTTCCAGAACTAGGAAATTATGTTATGGGGAGCAGAAAAGAGAGAGTAGTGTTTATGGGAATTCGATTTAAATTTTCCTACATTGAAAGTGACAGGAAAGACCTCTAGAGGGGTTATGTTCTACATACAAATCATTCTGCTAAAACAGGAATTTTCCCTGTAATGCATAGTGCGATTCACCGGTCACAAATGGATGGGCTCTTAACGAAAAGCGTGTTGAACGCAAAACCGTGCGGATATCTAATTTTATTAGAGCACATACCATTATAGTAAGATAAAACAGTATTATACACCACACATAGCGTCGATGCTCTAGTGAATCAATAGAATTGGATATCCTACTGACACCAATAGTAAGCTTCTTGGCCCCTTTCTTGTATGCAATAGAGTATCTCCAAAATAGACTTTGGAACTGTAGTGTTATTCTGACAGAGTAGTGTTATCCATACATGACTGCCTGGAAGCTACGAACTTTAAATCAATGATTTATGCACTTGTTTCTTGTGTAAATTTCATTAACGTTAAGGCCACTGTAAAAATGCGGTTTTGTACGCCGCAAATTTCACTGAAAATTATTATATGTGTGTATACTGGGATTGTGTTTTATATGCTTGGTAATATAAGGTAATATAAGCAGAGATTTCTTGTGATCCCCTACTTGCTAAGGTCTCATTCGATACGTACATTTACACCTAGGTGGAAACAGTACATATTTCTATGGTAGTATGCCTCACACACTGTTTGTTTTGGAAACGAAATACCATTCTAGAAATCATTAGGTAAGGATCAAATATCTTCATTTTCTTATAGATAATGTGGTGTCAGCTTTTAATATTGCACGCTCCATGTCAACCTTTGCTAAGTGGAAATTATGCCTTCTTTATAACTCTCGTTATCGTAGTAAGGATTGTATTCCTTATCTAAGTCTCTGTAATCACTATTACAAAGTATGTCTCCCATTTCATCAAGTCACTCACATCAATTCCCATGGAATTTGCAGTTTTGTTAAGTGCTCTACAAAGGTGCCGCTATCTAGCGTCTAAAAGTCTAAGTTCTATCACTTTGTTCCATAACAGATTAGTTATTTTAGATCCCATATAGCTGCACGCAAAGAAAAAACATGGTTATTGTATGGTCAGGGCAACCACACTATGTTCTCTATAACAATACATGTTTGTTGTGAACAAATTATAGTTATTTTAAACAATACTTTGGTCACGATAAACATGTGTTTGTTTACAGTTAATTATTAAATAGTTATACGCACCAAAAAAGCAACATGTTTGATATGAACTTTATTAAAATTCAAAAGTCAACCAAATTTTATTTAATATTTAAAAATAAAGTTATATTTATAACCATAATATATTATTATTAAACATAGTATTTTAAGTATGACTAAAAATAAACAAATAATGTTTGGTTTTAAAAATAAATATATAAATATATTCATACGTTTTCACATATAACCATTTACAATTTTATATATGTTTATATTATATATATATTATAGTATGTTTATATTATTAACATAATTACGGTTGTATTTTACAATGTTATTTTTATGTAAGACAATAAAATGTTCCAATGACAACAATATTATTATGTTTAAAATAATATAGTTTTAATATAACCATATAATATAACATGTTACTCTTACATTATGGTTACTCTAACCATGTTTTTTCTTTGCGTGTGGATATCTAAAAATCGCGAAAAATGACTTACATTACTATGTTTCTCAGCCATCTATTTGTATTGGAACAAATCAGAATCTTTAAAGAAAATCAAATCTCTGAATATTAAATTATAGACCTACTAATCTACCTGACGACCGGACAATACATTTTAGTCCTAAGAAAATGGTTGGCATTATATCTACCTATATCATAAGCGAAAGTTGATTTCTGACCCAGCCATTAAAAGTGATAGTTTATAGCCCACCTCTTGACAATACTCGATAACCTGACCACCAGAATTTAGTTGAATTCTTACGACTTTTTTACGTCTAAAGCCATTTTTTACGCTTTTATCGGCCAATTTTTTACTATTTATTCAAACTGTTTAAAAAACAATCCCCCTAAATTACGGCCAAATATCAAAAGCATAAACAAACCTCAATTGTCTATCTCCTAATCTGAAAGTGTAGTGGTAAAGCGGTAAAGCTGTCCATATAAAAGAGTTGTAGACCCCAAAGAAAGTATGCATGTGATTGACCTAGCCATTCTATAGAAATCTGCAAAGTACGCGGTTGAGGCAACTTGTATGAAACTAAAAGATTGACACACCGCAGGACTTACCACATAAGGGTTCGTACTGCAAATTTCCAGGTTAATTAACTTTCCCATCAGAATTTTAGCTTAAAAAGCTTTTTAATACAGTTATGACATGTAACCGGATCAGGCAAACAAATTTATTATCGTGTTGTAAAGTACTTGGAAAAAATAATGGATTTCTTTTTCGCCAACCATTATATAATTTATGATCACAAGTATAAAAAAAGTTTTAAAGTTTTCCTAATACTAGTCTTTACTTTCAATTTCTAAAGTTATATAAGTAAATTATTTACCCCAAACTATGAACTGTATTAAAAATTTTAACGCTTGACTTATATGATTTATATGTCTAAAATAATTCATAAATTTTACAAACTAACTTTTCTAGAATATTCAAATTCTTTTATTATGCTTTTATACGGTTGTAAACTAGAAAAATAATTCCTGGTTCACAAGCTTATGGAAACACGTTTTTTATGACAGCTATTTTGTTATTAATGCTATCGGTCGCTTATGCTTATGACGGTGTGCCAGGCACGGATAGACATTTTAAAGTTTTATTTAGTCCCAGTTCTATTTGTTAGATACTTTTTTCCATTTTTTTGTAATTTTAGACACTTCCGTTCTTTCATTTGTTTTTTCTTTTTGGTGTGAGTTTTTAAACTTGCTTTCTCCATTTAAGGTTTTGTTACGTACTCATGTAAAATGTTTGGTTAAAAAATAAAATAAAAGCAAATATTTTTTTTTAACTTTCTCTTTTCAGTCAGTTTTTCTACGAGTTTCGGCATGTACTTCTAACATGAAAATATGCTTCATTATAAGACAGTTTTCCATTAAAAAAGAAAAAAAAACAAACACCAAAAAGCAAAAAACTTTTGCTAAATTTAGTACATAGAGTAGTGGCGCCATAACACATACTATCAAATTATATACTTGTGTTAGAAGCAGAACTCATTTGCTCTTTATAGTGAAAATTTATATCCAAGCCAAAAGGCTTTAAAAATAGTTTATAACAAAATTATTAAAGTAATTTGAATATTTTTTAATTAACAAAATTGAAACCTTGCTATAATATACAACAAGTTTAAAAGTCCATCTATATAAAAGGTGGTTAAATTTGTAAAGGACGATGTTGATTTTGAATAAAACACAAATTATTTAGGAAATTATTTTCATTTCTTTTTATTTTAATAATAATGGTATGGTTAAGTTATCTATGCAACAAAATAAAGGACAACATACACCTTTTCTTTCAAATAACCCCAAAGAAAGAAATCCAACGGTGTCAAATCACATGATCTTGGCGGCTAATTGACAACGCCACCACGTGATATAAAACGGCCATTGAAAACAGCCATTGTTTCGCCATTCACAGTAACTGCCACAAACTGCACCAAACAGTCACTCTTGGATTATCATTCACGCAAAAGTGGAAATTCTGCTTATTTACGAATCCACTGAGGTGAAAATGAGCCTCATCACTGAAGATGATTTTCTTCGAAAATTGATCATCCAACGTTGCCATTTCTTCTGCCACCATTCTGCCCATTGGTCGATTGTGTATCTTTCCATGGCTCAAATTGAGTTAGTCTGAAATTGAGAAATGTCAAATTAAATGCAGAAAAAAAACTTGACGCTTAGGTGTGGTTCACATTTAACATCGGCCCATAAGATTTAACCATGTTACATACATATATATAACAAAACTGTAATAGGACCATTTCTGTACCTGTAAAATTTTGATATATGATTGAATGCGATTTTTCTTGTATTCCATCAGCTGAATTTGATTGGTTAAATAGACGATGTTTACAACTTAACACTACCCAAAGTTGATAGGTACGCAGAATGCTGTTTAGAAAATGCATTCCATTCTGCTAATGTCTAAAATTAAATTTTCCTAATTTTTCTCTAATACTAATTACCTAACTTGTATGCTAATTTGTATGCCTGTTGCCGTTGCTCAGGCAGAATATTTTTCCAATACTCACGAGTATAGGAAATCAGAAAAAGAGAACCCCTGATGTATAGGGGCGGAAACTTAAAATTTTCGAACACGATTCTTTTTCGTAAATAATTGAATTTCACCTTTTTTTGTTAAATAAGTAAAAGCTAAAATAAATGCATATAATTTTAATAATGCAATTTAAAACTATGATACAAATTAAGGTACAAGCAAAGAAAAAACTTGGTTGAGGTAACCATAATCTAAGAGCAACATGTTATGGTTGAATTATATGGTTATATATAAAAATAATACTGTTGTCGTTCGAACATATTATTGTCTTAGATAAAAATAACATTGTAAAATACAACCATAGTTATGTTTATAATATAAACATACTATAATATAATTTTAAACATGTAAATGGTTATATGTGACAACGTATGAATATATTTATAAATAACAAAAAACAAATTCACGAATATTTCCATTAAGACTTACATACATATTTTGGTATTTTCTGCTTACCTTTTTATGTGTTTGAAATTATTAATTTAAAACTATCATTTATTGTTGACAACAAATATGTATTTAATGTTTATACGATTTTAGATGAACCGATAGCTTACACACATATTTCTGAACTGAAAAAATGTCAAAACCAAAATATGTATTTTTAAAACCAAACATTATTTGTTTATTTTTAGTCATAACATACTTAACTTACTATGTTTAATAATAATATATTATGGTTATAATTTTTAAATACTAAAAATAATTTGGTTGTGGTTTGAATTTTAATATGTTTCAAATCAACCATGTTGCTTTTTTGGTGCGTATAACCATTGAAATATTAACTGTTAACAAAAAACTTGTTTATCGTGACCAAAGTATTGTTTTAAATAACTATAATTTGTTCACAGCAAACATCTATTGTTACACAGAACATAGTGTGGTTGCCGTGACCATACAATAACCATGTTTTTTCTTTGCGTGTAGAGGTGAAATTTCAATTGGTAAGTAGCCCTTTTTAACGTATGAGTGCGACTTAATTGATAAATATTTATTATATTGATAAATATTATTGTCCCAAATTCATGAAATACACTGAACCAAATTTCGTAGATAATATTAACCAAAAAATTTAGTAGAACCTTAACGACAAAAATAGGTACATTAACTTAATTTTAATTCAAATCTATATATGCACAATTTATTTATATAAACTAAAAAAAATTTAAATACAGTTCTGAAAAATTAACCAAAAATTAGTTAAAACAGTAACAAAACATTTATAAACAAGTAAAAGTGCTATATTCGGCCGTGCCGAATCTTCTATACCCTTCACCACGGTGATTTTATTTATACAGACATGTACAGCATTATCCATATTGTTGACTCTTTATTTAAATAAAGTCGTATAAGAAAAAATCATTATTCATGAGTTAAAGAAATAGAAGACAAATGAAAACAAATTCCGTTTGCTACAATTGTCGCCGTGTTGTCAGCTACTTAATGATATTGAAGCCGACGCTACATCGTAAACTCTGACATTGTTGTAGAAATACTTATTTTGCTTTTATAAAATTAAATAACTTTTTCAAAAACTTTTAAATATCTCCTCCAAAACTTTTTGTTTGTATATGAATTTGTAATTTACAATAATAATGTAATTTGTGACATTTTCTTTTGTTGAATAAAATAGAAATTAGCCTAAGTTGACGACATCCACAACGGTGGTCGTGTAGCCATGTAGCTATACTGGCTTCAAAAAAAAAAAAACGTTTACCTATAAACGTGTGTATTTTATTTTTGGCAGTTTTTACCCGGTATCCTGATGATGTCTATGTGTTTAATGCACCTAGGTTTTAAACAAAGATCTCATCTATTTTAAATCAATCGCATTTAAAAAAAAAAATCAAACGCATTTAAAACAAGTAAAAGTGCTATATTCGGCCGTGCCGAATCTTCTATACCCTTCACCACGGTGATTTTATTTATACAGACATGTACAGCATTATCCATATTGTTGACTCTTTACTTAAATAAATTCGTATGAGAAAAAATCATTATTCATAAGTTAAAAAAATAGAAGACAAATGAAAACAAATTCCGTTTGCTACAATTGTCGCCGTGCTGTCAGCTACTTAAAGATATTGAAGACGACAGCTACATCGTAAACTCTGACATTGTTGTAGAAATACTTATTTTGATTTTATAAAATTAAATAACTTTTTCAAAAAATTATAAATATTTCCTCCAAAACTTTTTGTTTATATATAAATTTGCAATTTACAATTTTGTGACATTTTCTTTTGTTGAATAAAATAGAAATTAGCCTAAGTTGACGACAGCCACAACGTTTCATTTTTGACAGTTTGTAGTCGGTATTCTGATAATGTCTATGTGTTTAATGCACCTAGGTTTTAAAACAGAGATATCATATATTAAAAAATCAAACGCATTTAAAAAAATATGTTACTCTATATACACACATACATACATATGTATATTCTTAATATTAAATATATGTTATATTACAGTCATGATTTTCATTTTCAAAGAAATATTGAAATTTTTGTTTTAATTTTTCGAAAATTGTGTGTAAAAATTTTTTGTAAAAATATTTTTTTAAAAATTTTTTGTAAAATTTTATTCGAAAATTTTTTGGAAAATTTTTTAAAAAAATTTTTTTTCGAATATTTTTCTGTAAAATATCTTTTTGAAAATTCTTTGTAAATTTTTTTGTAAATATTTTTGAAAAAAAATTTTAAAATTTTTTTTAAAAAATTTTTAAAATTTTTTTTTTTTAAAAATTCGATTGAAATTTTTTTGTTAAATTTTGGACCTTTCTCCAATCTATATTGAGTTAGAATGGTCAGACTAAAGCAAAAAAAAAATCCTTAAAAAAAAAAATTTCCTCATATTGACACATGAGGGTCCTTTTAACTGCTCCTATTTATCAGTGGGTACCCTGTGGGTCCATTGGCTACCTCTATGTGTATTGCTTTCTATTAAGGTCACTAATACAAATCGAAGCAGAAAAATCCTACCAATCTAAAAACAAACAAAAATCGCCCCTCGCAGGGGGTTATTGATCCCCCGAGATCTGTATGCACTCCTTGCGATCTACCTGTCGCAGTCTAATATTTATTTGCGAAAAAAAGGCAAAACAGAAACATTAAAGCTGAAAAAAATTTAAAAAAAACCTGAAAAAACGTGAAAAAAATATAGGTGGGAGTGGTTTTTGGCCCGCAGCCTCCAAAGGAATGATCCGATGTTGCTGAATTGCAATACCAAAATTTTCGAAACTATGCCTGACAGATTGGTGTGCTTAAATTTTTTGTATCTCTTCTGGTGCCTTGGTAAATGACATTACCACACTAACACGGACAGACGGACAGACGGACAGACGGATAGACGGACAGACGGACAGACGGACATCGCTTAATCAACTTCTCTATGTATAAGGATCCAGAATATATATACTTTATGGGGTCGGAAATGAATATTGTAGAAATTACACACGGAATGACAAACTTATATATACCCTTTCCACCTGTGGTGAAGGGTATAAAAATATGTTACTCTATATACACACATACATACATATGTATATTCTTAATATTAAATATATGTTATGTTACAGTCATGATTTTCATTTTCAAAGAAATATTGAAATTTTTGTTTTAATTTTTCGAAAATTGTGTGTAAAAATTTTTTGTAAAAATATTTTTTTAAAAATTTTTTGTAAAATTTTATTCGAAAATTTTTTGGAAAATTTTTTAAAAAAATTTTTTTTCTAATATTTTTCTGTAAAATATCTTTTTGAAAATGCTTTGTAAATTTTTTTGTAAATATTTTTGAAAAAATTTTTTTTAAAAAATTTTTTTTTAAAAATTTTTTTAAAAATTTTTTTTAAAAATTTGATTGAAATTTTTTTGTTAAATTTTGGACCTTTCTCCAATATATTGAGTTAGAATGGTCAGACTAAAGCAAAAAGAAATCCTTACAAAAAAAAAAAATTTCATCATATTGACACATGGGGGGCCCTTTTAACTGCTCCTATTTGTCAGTAGGTACCCTGTGGGTCCATTGGCTACCTCTATGCGTATTGCTTTCTATTAAGGTCTCTAATACAAATCAAAGCAGAAAAACCCTACCAATCTAAAAACAAACAAAAATCGCCCCTCGCAGGGGGTTATTGATCCCCCGAGATCTGTATGCACTCCTTGCGATCTACCTGTCACACTCTAATATTTATTTGACAAAAAAAGGCAAAACAGAATCATTAAAGCCGAAAAAAATTAAAAAAAAAACGTAAAAAAAACGTAAAAAAAATATAGGTGGGCGTGGTTTTTGGCCCGTAGCCTCCAAAGGAATGATCCGATGTTGCTGAATTGCAATACCAAAATTTTCGAAACTATGCCTGACAGATTGGTGTGCTTAAATTTTTTGTATCTCTTCTGATGCCTTGGCAAATGACATTACCACACTAACACGGACAGACGGACAGACGGACAGACGGACAGACGGACAGACGGACATCGCTTAATCAACTTCTCTATGTATAAGGATCCAGAATATATATACTTTATGGGGTCGGAAATGAATATTGTAGAAATTACACACGGAATGACAAACTTATATATACCCTTTCCACCTGTGGTGAAGGGTATAAAAATATGTTATGTTACACTCATAATTTTAATTTTCAGAGAAATATTGAAATTTTTGTTTTAATTTTTCGAAAATTGAGTCTAATAAATTTTTGTAAAAATATTTTTTTTAAAAATTTTTTGCAAAATTTTATTCGAAAATTTTTTGGAAAATTTTTAAAAAAATTTTTTTTCGAATATTTTTCTGTAAAATATCTTTTTGAAAATGCTTTGTAAATATTTTTGAAAAAAAATTTAAAAATTTAAAATTTTTTTTTTAAAAATTTTTTAAAAATTTTTTTTTAAAAATTTGATTGAAATTTTTTTGTTAAATTTTGGACCTTTCTCCAATCTATATTGAGTTAGAATGGTCAGACTAAAGCAAAAAGAAATCCTTACAAAAAAAATTTCATCATATTGACACATGGGGGGTCCTTTTAACTGCTCCTATTTGTCAGAGGGTACCCGGTGAGTCCATTGGCTACCTCTATGCGTATTGCTTTCTATTAAGGTCTCTAATACAAATCAAAGCAGAAAAACCCTACCAATCTAAAAACAAACAAAAATCGCCCCTCGCAGGGGGTTATTGATCCCCCGAGATCTGTATGCACTCCTTGCGATATACCTGTCACACTCTAATATTTATTTGACAAAAAAAGGCAAAACAGAATCATTAAAGCCGAAAAAAATTAAAAAAAAACGTAAAAAAACGTAAAAAAAATATAGGTGGGCGTGGTTTTTGGCCTGTAGCCTCCAAAGGAATGATCCGATGTTGCTGAATTGCAATACCAAAATTTTCGAAACTATGCCTGACAGATTGGTGTGCTTAAATTTTTTGTATCTCTTCTGATGCCTTTGCAAATGACATTACCACACTAACACGGACAGACGGACAGACGGACAGACGGACAGACGGACAGACGGACATCGCTTAATCAACTTCTCTATGTATAAGGATCCAGAATATATATACTTTATGGGGTCGGAAATGAATATTGTAGAAATTACACACGGAATGACAAACTTATATATACCCTTTCCACCTGTGGTGAAGGGTATAAAAATATGTTACTCTATATCATACATACATATGTATGTACATATATTCTTAATATTAAAAATATGTTATGTTACACTCATAATTTTAATTTTCAGAGAAATATTGAAATTTTTGTTTTAATTTTTCGAAAATTGAGTCTAAAAAATTTTTGTAAAAATATTTTTTTTAAAAATTTTTTGCAAAATTTTATTCGAAAATTTTTTGGAAAATTTTTAAAAAAATTTTTTTTCGAATATTTTTCTGTAAAATATCTTTTTGAAAATGCTTTGTAAATATTTTTGAAAAAAAATTTAAAAATTTAAAATTTTTTTTTTAAAAATTTTTTAAAAATTTTTTTTTAAAAATTTGATTGAAATTTTTTTGTTAAATTTTGGACCTTTCTCCAATCTATATTGAGTTAGAATGGTCAGACTAAAGCAAAAAGAAATCCTTACAAAAAAAATTTCATCATATTGACACATGGGGGGTCCTTTTAACTGCTCCTATTTGTCAGAGGGTACCCGGTGAGTCCATTGGCTACCTCTATGCGTATTGCTTTCTATTAAGGTCTCTAATACAAATCAAAGCAGAAAAACCCTACCAATCTAAAAACAAACAAAAATCGCCCCTCGCAGGGGGTTATTGATCCCCCGAGATCTGTATGCACTCCTTGCGATATACCTGTCACACTCTAATATTTATTTGACAAAAAAAGGCAAAACAGAATCATTAAAGCCGAAAAAAATTAAAAAAAAACGTAAAAAAACGTAAAAAAATATAGGTGGGCGTGGTTTTTGGCCTGTAGCCTCCAAAGGAATGATCCGATGTTGCTGAATTGCAATACCAAAATTTTCGAAACTATGCCTGACAGATTGGTGTGCTTAAATTTTTTGTATCTCTTCTGATGCCTTTGCAAATGACATTACCACACTAACACGGACAGACGGACAGACGGACAGACGGACAGACGGACAGACGGACAGACGGACATCGCTTAATCAACTTCTCTATGTATAAGGATCCAGAATATATATACTTTATGGGGTCGGAAATGAATATTGTAGAAATTACACACGGAATGACAAACTTATATATACCCTTTCCACCTGTGGTGAAGGGTATAAAAATAACCCATAACATTAGTTAACTTTATCCGCTGATTAACTTAATTTAAATTAAACTAACTTAATTTACGTTTATTTGACTAATTTTTTTTATTTTATTTTCGCAGAAAACTTAATATATAAAAACGAAAAAAAGAGCTGTAAAAAAGAAGAAATTGCGATAAATTTAACTCCAGAAAAATTATTTAACTTAATATATAATACATGTAATATAATACATGTATTTGCAAGGCGGATTCAAGAAAAAGTAAGCAACCTGTTTTTGCCTGATATTGTCAAAATATTTTACTAAAATATAAAGAAAAATGTAAATAACATGAGCTGTGTTCGCAAACACTACTATGACAAATTATTCATTATAATAAAAAATAATTAAACATTAAAATGAGAAATAAAACTGGTTTACTTTAAATAATTAAAATAAATTATATGTAAAAGCAAGCATTTTTAAGAAAAGATTTTAAATATTTAATACCTCATACATAGAAGTATAAAATTTAAAAGTTAAAATTTAAAAAGATCAATCTCCAAAAGTTCATTTTGATCAAGATTAAAATTGCTCAAAGTTTTCAAAGTTTTCAAAGTTATTCTGGTTGGTCACCTGTACAAGCTATAATATAGTTAACCAAGGCACACTGTCATTATTCTAAATAGTCCTTACATTTTTGGTTTTAATGCAAGACTGCTGCGTACGTTTCGCCTTTATTATTTTTTCTGTATTTCTACAGAGTCGCTGCATATATAGGAAGGACATCTAAATAAATATGCAGTACTTGTAAACTAAATCTTAGGAGCCTAAAACATATATGACTAATTTAAGCAAGTCTGGAATTGAGTGGATTGCATATGGCCCTGCAGCAGCTTCAAATCCACCTGACCTGTTGT
Source organism: Phasia obesa (assembly GCA_949628195.1). Classification (NCBI taxonomy): domain Eukaryota; kingdom Metazoa; phylum Arthropoda; class Insecta; order Diptera; family Tachinidae; genus Phasia; species Phasia obesa. The sequence continues at coordinate 87,284 of CATIVE010000526.1, forward strand.
TTTATTGTCATCAGGTTATGCTGATTGCCAAATTTCCGCCTACGAGAACTGATTTAAGTTTTACTCAAAAATATACGTATTTTTTATTTTCATTTAGTAAACATTTTAATTTAAATAAAGGATTGATTAAAATTCAACAGTTCACAGGGCACTGAGTAATACAAAAAAAACACTGTAAAATTATTACTAATTTTTAAGTGTGCGAACACAGTTATAATTTATATTTTTCTTTTAAATATTTCAAATGAAATGCCCGTAACAGGAACTGGAAGCTTTATTCATATATTTTTTTTAAGACGAAAAAAGCTAAAAAGGCATTAATGATTTGCAATATTGTTTTCACATTATATTGCAGATTTTTATCAAATGATGATAAAGATGTTATAGAGATACAACTTTAATAAAATACTTTAATAAAATAATTAATTTTAGTTAATTTAATTTTTTTATAATATTTACGTTATATTAAATAACGAAAAGAAAATAGTCATATTAAAGAAATTTCTTCAATATAGGGAATTTAATAGAATTATATTTTTACGAAAATCGTTTGTAGATTTGACTAAAAAGTTTGTTAGTTGGATAACAACCTACTTTTCTTCAATTCTACATCCCACTTTACAGTATTTAGTTAAATTGTTGGTTCACTGTAGCAATCATAGATAGTAATACTTTTTCCAAACCAATAAAGATTACTAAACAAGATATTCTATGGTACAGCACATCAAGCAAATATCCTCTATGGCTCTGCTACCATAAATACACACACTTTTTGATTGGTGAAGTAGCGTTGTTGGTTGTTGCTATATACTTTTATTAATCACTAGGTGTGCCCGCCACTTTGTAAGCGTCCTTGAACTATTTTGTTTGACTTTGCTTTGAAAGCAATTCACACAAAAAACCCTTACTTTTATAGTTCCGCCTTAAACTGTGCTTCATTTATGGTTATGCATTTATTTTATAATACAGCGCCATCTGTTAGTGGTTAGTGCTTTATTTACGCGTTATGTATATATATATTATATATACTATTAAAATAACTGCGTACTTTCACTGCTTTTTCTCCACTTTCTCTTGGAAATTAGATATTATAAAAAAGTATCCTTTATTGCAATCAGGATACTAACGTACCTCCTCACAAAATTTGATTAAAATCCATCCAGTAGTTTTTACGTGATGCGAACGCAAAGAAAATCAGACAGACAAACAGATGGAAATGAGTTGCTATTTTATTATATGTATAGATATATATATATATATATATATATATATATATATTAAGGTATTTCGATGTTTAATTAAACGTTCTATTCAATTAATAATTCATTTTCTTTTTAATTTTTTACAAATTGAAAAAAAATATGTGATGTTATATTTTCACTCCAACTTGTTTTGGATTCAACTCTATCAACTATAAATTAAGCATGTTAAAAAATTTTACTGTCTTTATGTTTTCTTAAATCATTACTTGATTATCTAAAAAATATAGATAACTTGTGGGCCAAATGAATCCCTCGACATTATGTAACATACGTTACATAGTGACAGCACTTGACTACTGTATGAAAAAGATATTTAATTGTACGATTTATAAACAAAATATTGTTGTTATCTTTTAATAAATGAATCCTTTAGCGACAGCACAAACAGAAATAATATTTTATTACACAAACGGTACAAAGCTTTAATAGAGGTGGCATTAAATTAAGCACGAATACATCTTTCAACCTCATACTTTTCCGCATGTACGTGGTAATGAGTTTTGCACCAACATACATTAGCTATTTGTTCTGAAGACTATGAAATCGTAACTAATGTTTTAACAACAATGTAGTTTATGGTTGAGAAAAGCCATCGGAAAAATCGTTTAAAAATCCAAGTTTAGGAAGTCTTTTAATAATGCAAGGAAGTTGTTATATATACAAAAAAAAAGCCTTATATCGATAAAATAATGACAGCTAACATTCAATATTTAATATTTAGCTACTTATTATTCTGAAAAATTAAAATATATTTGTGTTTAAGAATGTAAAGTATGCAGTACCTTTAAAGCGGTCTACAAATCCGAGTACTTCCACTGCTTTTTCTCCACTTTCTCTTGGAAATAAGATATTTTTGTGGAAATAATTCTTGCAAAAAAAAACGATTTCAAAACAGATAGAAGGGCACCAATTCTAAAATAAAAATGTAAGAAGTAAACTGTAAGAATTAGATTTAAATCAAATAAAAGATGCGCCAAAATTAGAGGGGAAAAAATAAAGACTATTTGAATGTCAAGCATCTTCCTATTACTGTTCAAAAGTTAAGCTATTTTCACCAGCATCCGTCTTTTATAGGGCACCACTCAAGCCTCTGTCTATAATGGTTTTAAAGATGGGTTCACATAGATCAAATAACATCACCTATTCGGACACCCTTTAATTTACAATTTTTAATTAAAGACCTGTTGTTATAGAGGATTTGGGCACAAAGATTCTTTGTAAATTTCAACTATCTGTCTATAACGGTTAAAAAGTTTAACCATATATATCAAATTACATGAACTATTGGGACACCCTTTACATTATAATTCTAAATATTTATAATTGTTATCATACCAGAGAAAGTAGTGGATATTCTGCCTAATTTTCAAGTGTTTGTGTTTAACGGTTCAAAAGATAGGGCCATATAGATCAAATTACATAATTTATGGAGACACCCTTTAGTTTCTAAATTCAAATTGTATACTTGCTAAAGTGGATTTTGCAATACAGGTTCCTTGTCAATTTCAGCTGTCTGTCTGTAAAAGTTCAAAAGTTTGGCCACAAACATAGAATTACATTAACAAATTTTATACTTTTTGTTATAGTGGACTTAGCACTACAGGTTCTTTGTAAATTTCAGCGGTCTGTGTACAACTGTTCAAAAGTATGGCCATATACATCAAATTAGATGAACTATTGGAGCACCCTTTAATTTAAAATTTTGAATATTTTTACATTTTATTATAATGGTCATAGTAATCGACATTCTGTCAAATTTTCAAGGTTTTGTCTATAACGGTTCAAAAGATAGACCCAAATAGGTCAAATTATGTCACCTATGGGGACACCCTTTAAATTTTAAACTTATTTTTTTATTCATTTTTGATGTTGAGAGCTATAGCGACACGCAATTTTTTAAAATTTTAATTTGGTGCCCTTTACGGTTCTTAATACACGTAAAAAACATGTATGTTGTATGGGGACACCCTTTAATTTTTAATGTAATGAACTGTTTTTAAAATGGGACCAACCAGAAAGCATAACCTTTCAAATAAATGAAATTTTAAAATCGGTTCAGAAATGGCTGAGTTCTGCGGTTACATACATAAATAAATTAGTCAAGTGCGAGTTACACTCACACATGTAGGGTTCCGTACTATGTTCAGTATAATTTAAAAATTCCAGTTGTTTATTTCTTTATGTCTTATGGGACACCCTTAAATTTTAAAATTAAAGTAATATTCGCGAAAATTGCATCATAATTAGAAGACCCTTTAAATTTTAATATGTAACTGATTTTATAGCGGCCATGGTAATACACTTTCTATTAAAATATCAGGAGCCTACCTATTGCAGTTAAAAAAATAAGGTAATATTCGTGAAAAACACGTTACTAATGGACACACTTCAATTTTAAATATTTGTTATAGCGGCCGAAGTTCCACATCTACTGTAAACATTTCAAGAGTGTATCTATTACGGTTTATAAAATCTTATCACTGTCGGAACACCCTTTAATTTTATTATTCATTATAGTGGCCATGGCAACTTCCTTTCTATAAATATATTAAGAGACTACTTATTGCGATTAAAAAATAAGTCACTATAAGTGAAAAACATGTCACTGTCGGAACACCCTTTAATTTTTAGTAATTGTCAGATCGGCCGTGGCAACACATCTTCTGTACAAAATTTCAAGAGTCTACCTGTTACGGTTCAAGAAATAAGGCTTTATACATGCAAATCACGTCACTGGCGGAAAACCCTTTAATTTTTATTATTTGTTATAGTGACATAGTTATACACCTCCTGTAAAAATTTCAAGATTCCACCTATTTATTCAAAACTTAGGATATATACATGCAAATCACGGCACTATTGAAACACCCTTTAATATTTAATTTTGTATACTTGTTTATAAAACAAACATAGTTTTAATTACATTCTGCAAATTGTAAGTGGTTTCCTCTTACAGCTCAAAAAAAAGACATAAGCGTAAATAACACGTCACTTTTGGAACACCCGATAAGTTTTAGTATTTATTGCTATAGTGGCCACAGTTATACACCTTCTGTGAAAATTTCAAGAGTCTACCTTTTATGGTTCATAACTTAGGCCTTATACATGTAAACAACACCACTATCGGAACACTCTTTAATTTTTAGGTTTATTTTTTTAGTCTTGTTTACTTACTTTAGACTTGTTTTAATTACTGTTTGTAAATTTTTACTGTATGCCTCCTACAGTTCAAGTAATAAACACACATTCGTGAATAACACCTCTCTATCGGAACACCCTATAAGTTTTAATATTTGTTGCTATAGCGGCCACATCTTTTGTGAAAATTTTAAGAGTCTACTATTATGGTTCAAAAATTAGAACTTATACATGCAAATCACACCACTATTGGAACACCCTTTAATTTTTAGGTTTATTTTCTATACTTGTTTATATAGCGAGCTAAGCTTTAATTACTGTTTTTAAATCTTGAGACTATGCTTCCTATAGTTCAAGAAATAACCACATATTCCTGAATGACACCTCTATATCGGAACACCCTATAAGTTTAATATTTGCTACTATAGCGGCTACAGTTATACACCTTCTGTGAAAATTTCAAGCGTCTACATACCTATTATGGTTCAAAACTTAGGCCTTATACATGCAAATTTCACCACTATCGGAACTCCCTTTAATTTTTAGGTTTATTTTTTTAGACTTGTTTATAAAGCGAACTAAGTTTTAATTACTGTTTGTAAGAAATAAACACATATTCGTAAATAACACCTCTCTATCGGAACACCCTATAAGTTTTAATATTTTTTGCTATAGCGGCAATAGTTATACAACTTTGGTAAAATTTTCAAGAGTCTACCTATTATGGTTCAAAACTTAGGCCTTATACATGCAAATCACTCCACTATCGGAACACCCTTTAATTTTTAGGTTTATATTTTTCAGACTCGTTTATAAAGCGAACTAAGTTTTAATTACTGTTTGTAAGAAATAAACATATATTCAAGCGTCTACATACCTATTATGGTTCAAAACTTAGGCCTTATACATGCAAATCACACCACTATCGGAACTCCCTTTAATTTTTAGGTTTATTTTTTTAGACTTGTTTATAAAGCGAACTAAGTTTTAATTACTGTTTGTAAGAAATAAACACATATTCGTAAATAACACCTCTCTATCGGAACACCCTATAAGTTTTAATATTTTTTGCTATAGCGGCCATAGTTATACACATTTGGTAAAATTTTCAAGAGTCTACCTATTATGGTTCAAAACTTAGGCCTTATACATGCAAATCACTCCACTATCGGAACACCCTTTAATTTTTAGGTTTATTTTCTATACTTGTTTATATAGCGAACTAAGCGTTAATTACTGTTTTTAAATCTTGAGACTATGCCTCCTACAGTTGAAGAAATAAGCACATATTCGTGAATAACACCTCTCTATCGGGACACCCTATAAGTTTTAGTATTTGCTAGTATAGCGGTCACAGTTATATACTTTCTGTGAAAATTTCAAGCTTCTACCTATTACGGTTCAAAACTTAGGCCTTATACATGCAAATCACACTATTATCGGGACACCCTTTAATTTTTAGGTTTATTTTTTTATACTTGTTTATATAGCGAACTAAGTTTTAATTACTGCTTACATATTTTTAGTGTATGCCTCCTACAGCTGAAGAAATAAACACATATTTGTGAATAACACCTCTCTATCGGAACACCCTATAAATTTTATTATTTGTTGCTATAGCGGCCAAAATTATACACCTTCTGTAAAAATTTCAGGATTCTACCTATTAAGATTCAAAACTTAGGCCTTATAAATCAAAATAACACCAATATCGGAACACCCTTTAATTTTTAGGTGTATTTTTTAGACTTCTATATAAGGCGAACTACGTTTTTATTACAGTTTGTAAATTTTTAGTGTATGCCTCCTACAGTTCAAGAAATAAACACATATTCGTGAATAACACCTCTCTATCGGAACACCCTATAAGTTTTAATTTTTGTTGTTATAGCGGCCATCGCTATACACCTTCTGTGAAAATTTCAAGAGTCTAGCTATTATGGTTCAAAACTTATGCCTTATACATGCATTTCACACCACTATGGGAACACCCTTTAATTTTTAGTTTTTTTTTTTTTATTTACTTGTTTATATAGTGAACTAAGTTTTAATAACTGTTTGTAAATTTCAAGTGTATCCCTTCTACAGTTCAAGAAATAAACACATTTTCGTAAATAACACCTCTCTATTGGATCACCCTATAAGTTTTAGTATTTGTTGCTATAGCGGCAACAACTATACATCATCTGTGAAAATTTCAAGAGTCTACCTATTACGGTTCCAGAGATAAAAGGCGCTGACAGACGGACAGACGGACAGACGGACAGACGGACAGACATTGTAGCGAAAACAATAGGGTTTCGTTTTTACACTTTGTGTACGGAACCCTAAAAAAGAAACAACATTCAGACGAATAGACAACCTCCTTCTTTTTTGAAGTCGGTTAAAAAGCCTTATATCGATAAAGTAATGACAGCTAACATTCAATATTCAATATTTAGCTAATTATTATTCTGAAAAATTACAATATATTTGTGTTTAATAATGTAAAGTATGCAGTACCTTTAAATCGGTAAACAAATCGGAGTACTTCCATTGCTTTTTCTCCACTTTCTCTTGGAAATAAGATATTTTTGTGGAAAAAAAGTATCCAAGATTGGAATCAGGATACTAAGGTACCTCCTCAAAAAAGTTCGTAAAAAATATATCTAGTAGTTTTTACGTGATGCGAACACAGAGAGACAGACAGGAAGTGAGCCACTGTTTTACTATATGTATACATAAAAAATATCCTTTAACTACCACGTATTTCAAAGTAATAACGGGCCTTAACCTCGTTATTACAAATAAAAACCACTTATCTCTCTGATAAAAATTTTATTATGGAGATCGATTAAAGATCATAAAAGTAATAAATTCCAAAAATAGAGAGAGGCTAAGGTTCAACAAGTAAACAGGAGTACAGGAGACCCGTTTAATGTTTACGCTTTTTAAGATTTTTTTTTACACGTGAAAATGCTTTTGACAAGCCGCTTATGACTCCAAAATGACTAATTATGACCCTAATTTATGTTTCCGCTACTCATTTTACACACTGAGAAACTAATTTTTTGACCTCAAAAACACTTCGATTTCTTACTAGATTTCACGGCAAGTAGTTAATTGTTTAAAACGGATCACTGAAAGACTTAATAAAAAAACTTTAATTATTTAAAATTTTTTCTGTATTTGACTTACATGCAGAATAGCCAAATTTAAGACTTACATGCAGAAAAATCATGTTTTCGATACAATTTCAACTTCGGCGGGGTGTGGGACCACTCTCGTTCGATTCTCCAGTAAATTTTACAGCAGTTAAAGTAAATCGATCAACCTACTATTAGGTCCCTTTCTCTGTGGTCGAAATTCCCGGGGGCACTAGTTGTAATTGCCTTCTAACTACTTTGACGCAATGCTTCTGGGGTATATGGGGTATATATAAGTCTTTCGAGGCCCGACCTATGTCAAACGACTGGTACTACGAGAACCGGTAAACCCACAGAGAGCCGCCTATCTATGTGACCGGTTATTGATATTGAAGGCTAGGCAGGGATAATGCAAGATTGTTTAAGTGTGAAGTTGCACTCTCAACAGAAGGCACCAATAGAGTTTGATGATATCCAAACCCCTAAACAAGGAGTTAGAGCATTGTGCAATATTTGTATTGTACAATAAGAGCGTTGGACTACGCTTAAATTTCACGCAGTCGAAGTCCACCGTCAGGTTAGGGCCAACACTGCCAGTACTGACGTAAATCTTGATCACTAAAAAACTTGATCACTAAAAACCTCACAGACATACAATTCAATGAAAACGAGACAAAACTAATGGAGAAAGGGCTAAAACATAATTTACCTTTTGAAAAAATTCAAAAAACAATTGAAACCCAAATTACTGACGCCGAAGCAACTATTACTTACTTACCAACTGAACAGTACTTTTTTAAACGCGACTTGAAAATTATGTTTTTACATCGAAAGCGCTCGCCAAATGTACTAAAACAGTCAGTGCCGACGGTCGGCACCGAAAGGTATGACAATAGTATTTTATTTAATGGCGGAACAAATCCAATCAGCCTAATTTTTTGATGGGTCCTTACATGCCTTTTCCATAGGTATGCTCATTTCGCTAAAAGTTATTAGTATTATCTTGCCTATTAAGGGTTTTTTTTACCAACATTGCGGTAAGTATTTCGATTTCTTATATATAATCAGCAGTTACAGTCCTGCATGGACCAATGCTTCTGCAACTGTTGCTCTCCAATGTTCTCTTTGTAAAGCTTTTTGTCGGTAGACTCTAGCTCTCATTATTCGTAAGTCTGCTTCTACATCATCTTTCCATCTTTTTCTCGGTCGTCCTTGTTTCTTATTGCCTTCTGGTTGTTGTTCAAATATTTTCTTCACTGTGATATTAGCTTCCATACGCAAAACATGCTACAGCCATCGTATTCGTTGTGCTTTTATAAAACGTATGATATTTTGGTTTTCATTCATGATTGTATCGGGATCTGTAACACCTGTTGCAATTTCTATTGGACCAAATATTCTACGAAGTATTTTTCCTTCAAAACACAGTAATTGATCAGTCCCGATTTCACACCCATATGTTAAAACTGGTCTTATGAGTGTTCTGTAGAGATTAAGTTTGCGTTTTTTAAATCACGTTCTGTTTGCAGATTGTATTCGATCTTGTATAGCTACGTTCGTATCCCCGTGCGCACTTAAATTTATTCCGTCGTATTTTAATTCATTAACGGATATATATCTCTCATCATCAATGACGAGGTTTGACGCTTCTTGACGTGTGTTTGATCTATGCATATACTTGGTTTTCCCTGTGTTAATCATTAGACCTGAGGTAAGTAATGCGTCCATTAATTTCTTGAATAATATCTTTAGGGTGTTTATACTTCTAGCCATGATTAAAATGTGGTCAGCATAAGCCCAAGTTTGAGTTGATTTGTTTTGATTCCCTATCACGATATTATTTAAGAAATATTTGTTGTACACCCTTAACTGCTTACAACAAATTTTAAAACGACGTAACGTAAACGTAAAAACGATTTTTTCATTAAATCTAGCCAGATTTGTAATTCAAAAGCATTAAATTTTAAACTAATACCATAAAAAATGATTTTGGATCATACGATCCGATTACGCTAAGTTATTTTAGCCTATCCTCTCTGTGACGGGTTATTGGTGAGGTCTCCTTCGGGGGTACACGTGGTGGTTGTGGTTTAAGATCGATTTATGTAGGTATGGTGCATGGTCGATCAAGTGTGCTGTTGCACTCTTAACAGACAGAGTTTGGATAGTCTCCAAACCCCTAAGCAAGAGGCTATAATATGGATCTAGGCTCGCCTTGGATAAGGCTTGCCATATTATATAAATTGCTACTCATTGTGACTGTATCACACACAAATTGCGATTGGTGGCAATCATAAAGTGTTGGTATACTACACAATGGGGGCGCTAGTCTACGCTTACATTTCACTCGGTGGTAAGACCACCGTGAGATTAGGCCAACTAGGCAGGTACTCACGTTAATCTTGTTCCACAATTGTACATACTGAAACTTGATTAATTTAATGACCGTTTGGATGTATGTTTTAAAATGTTTCAAACACTGTCTTTAAAATATCCTGATCCGTGCCAACATCCGTGGATATTTATTCAAAAATATTTTAATGAAAAGAGGGAAAGAGGGTAGCAATTCGGCGCCAGTATGTTATCATTTTGACAACGTTGCTTTCTTTATTTTGTACCACCTTATTTTTGTTGTTAAACACTAGCCAAAGTACACAGAGCCAAAACTGCCCTATAGAATCAATAACATTTTCTCTATTAAACGTTCTAAGGCTAAGGGGTATCCCAGCAGAAATGAAAGAAGATATTTCCAAAGGTATTCCTTATTATTTTTATGTGGTAAATCTTTTTAATTGTGTCAAGAAGGAAACCCCATTAAATCAATAACAAAACTTCTAACTCACAATTTTTTACCCATTTTGGCACCAAAAAAAAAAAACAATCCATAGAGAAAAACATCTTGATTCTAATAGGTTTTCTTCTGAATTTTTCAAAAAGGTATTCCTTATTGATTTTGTTAGGCTACTTAATTGATTTTTTCAAAAAGTTTTCATTATTGATTTCATTAGGTTCCTATATGATCATGAGTAAATCATCGGTACCGTGAAATATCTGCCAAATGAAATAAATCCCAAAAAAATGAAATAACTCCCAACAAAAAATTCAAAAATCCCATACAAATTAAAAGTTATTTCTTTATGAAATAACTCCCAATTTTTTGAAGGTTATTTCATAATTTGTCATTGGGAATTATTTCGCAATGAAATAACTCCCAAATGAAATAACTCCTAACTTAATTCTGTTGAGAGTTATTTCATTTATTTTGATTGGGACTTATTTCATTTCACTAAAATTGCATTATTATTATAACCGATGGGATGGCTCAATGATCTCTCTATGGTATATGGAACAGCGGCTTCGCTAACAAAATATGGTCTGTATAGCCGGCCTTTGGTCATATATCTATGATATATGGTATGATATCAAAGTTATGGACTTCCTTCATCCGGAGGTACCTGTTATACCATAGAGGTTAAAACAGTTAAACAGTGCCCGGGTGCAAATATAATTTGTATTGGGAGTTATTTCATTTTTGTTAGGACTTATTTCATTTGGGAGTTATTTCATTTTTTTTTGTAAAAATATAATTGTTTTGAATTAACGGTTAAGTTTTTTGATCTTTTTCATTTTAGCATTGGGAGTTATTTATTTATTGGAATTTATTTCATTTTCGTTGGGACTTTTTGCATTGGGAGTTATTTCATTTGGAAGTTATTTCACGGTACTAATATTTGATTATATTAGTTTGCTAGTTATTTGATGTAAATAAATCAATAGAGACTTTGTTGGTTAAAACATAAAATACAAAATATGTATACATACCTTTACTTTATAATTTCAGTTTTTGTAAAAATATAAAATATTTTTCCAGTATATAATTTTCATTCATTGTAAACGTTATACGATTTTTTAATTTTGAACAGTGTATTGTCGACATCAATACCATTAAAGGGTGATTTTTTTGAGGTTAGGATTTTCATGCATTAGTATTTGACAGATCACGTGAGATTTCAGACATGGTGCCAAAGAGAAAGATGCTCAGTATGCTTTGACATTTCATCATGAATAGACTTACTAACGAGCAACGCTTGCAAATCATTGAATTACCAAAATCAGTGTTCGGTTCGAAATGTTCAAATGTGACAAATTTTGTTCAGCGATGAGGCTCATTTCTGGTTGAATGGCTACGTAAATAAGCAAAATTGCCGCATTTGGAGTGAAGAGCAACCAGAAGCCGTTCAAGAACTGCCCATGCATCCCGAAAAATGCACTGTTTGGTGTGGTTTGTACGCTGGTGGAATCATTGGACCGTATTTTTTCAAAGATGCTGTTGGACGCAACGTTACGGTGAATGGCGATCGCTATCGTTCGATGCTAACAAACTTTTTGTTGCCAAAAATGGAACAACTGAACTTGGTTGACATGTGGTTTCAACAAGATGGCGCTACATGCCACACAGCTCGCGATTCTATGGCCATTTTGAGGGAAAACTTCGGAGAACAATTCATCTCAAGAAATGGACCGGTAAGTTGGCCACCAAGATCATGCGATTTGACGCCTTTAGACTATTTTTTGTGGGGCTACGTCAAGTCTAAAGTCTACAGAAATAAGCCAGCAACTATTCTAGCTTTGGAAGACAACATTTCCGAAGAAATTCGGGCTATTCCGGCCGAAATGCTCGAAAAAGTTGCCCAAAATTGGACTTTCCAAATGGACCACCTAAGACGCAGCCGCGGTTAACATTTAAATGAAATTATCTTCAAAAAGTAAATGTCATGGACCAATCTAACGTTTCAAATAAAGAACCGATGAGATTTTGCAAATTTTATGCGTTTTTTTTTAAAAAAAAGTTCTCAAGCTCTTAAAAAATCACTCGTTATTTA
>CATIVE010000527.1:0-36504 GCA_949628195.1 Phasia obesa
TGTATTTGTATTCAAACATGTAAAAATTCCTTCTGTCGTAAATGTAATAATATTAATCAATTTTGAAAAGCAATATACAATTTCTTTCTATTAAAAAGGTAAATATTAAAATTTGTTGCGGAAATTTAATATATGATATATAAAAAATTTAACAGACAACCTTTTTTGTTACAAAAAAACAACAATCGTTAAGAATAAGTGCTGTGCAACTTTGTCTGCTATCAAACATCATTTTGTAGAAAAACACGTATGTGTCTGTTTTCCTGTCATGCTTGAAGTTGTAAAAATCGTATCAAAAATAAAGTAATTTCAATGCTTTGCCATCATGTCAAACTGGGGAGTTGTAAATGAAATAGAAAACGTACAACAACACCAAAGTACACATTATTTGTATTTTGGATTCTTAGGTCACTTTCTTTGTAATTAAAAAATAAAAATAAAAAAGGTCGTAAGAAAACACTAACAGTTTTTATGTTTTATTTGAAAATTTAAAAATAATGAAAAAATTAAAAATTTAACAATTTAAAAGAATTAAAAATTCTTAATATTGTCATTACGTATACACTTTTTTGGTTCCACGTATACCTTACTTTTGGAAAATATTATTTATAAGGAAAAAAGAAGATTGATAAAAATTAAATATAATACAAATCAAAGCTCATTTTACAATGACAAGTGAAACTTACGTGTTTTATGAGAGAAGCAACATTTGCTCTCCACTACAGCTGATAAGCTTAGTATCAAAAATTTTCACTGTCACACATTCAAAACGTAAAAAATTTTCACAAACTAAAAATGGAAAAAGTACGAGGACTTCATTTTAGTATGATATATTGACTTCCTACTCCACCAGTTTAGATTCCCAGAGGTCGAAGGTACAGTAAAGACAAATGCCCGTATGTAAAAGAAATAAAGTCTACTTGAAGTGTACTTTAAGAGAAAATTTTCATATAAAATTTTACTTAAAGTAGACTTTATTTCTTTTGCATAAGGTCAAAAGGGTTTGGATACTGTGGCTCATTCCCTCAGAGAACTTAAATACTAAAAATTTTCAGTCACTCTTTCAAAACGTAAAAATTTTTACGAACTAAATTTGGAAAAAGTAAGAGGACTGAATGTTAGTATGATCTATTGTCTTTCCACACCAATAGCTTAGATTCCCTGAGTTCGAAGCGTTTGGGTACAGTGAGGACAAAGATTTTGGAAACAGTGGCTAATTCCCTACGAGAATTTATATACTAAAAATTTTCACTGTCGCAATTTCAAAACGTTGTAAAAATTTTCACAAACTAAATGTGGAAAAAATAATAGTACTGCTTGTTAGTATGATCTATTGTTTTCCTTTTGCATCAGATTAGATTCCATGAGGTCGAAGTGTTTGGGTATAGTGAGGTCGAAGGGTTTGGAACCTTTACAAAATGTTATTTATCCAAATCAGTTTATTTTCAAAAAAATTTCGGCTTTTTCCTTAAAAAGCAATCAATTACTTTTGCTGCAATGTATATGCAATTTAACACATTCAGTAAGCCAATAGTAGAATATGAGCAAAATATATATAGGTAGTGTGACTGATCGATTAGTGTGACCATCGCACAAGTACTGCAACAAACAGTCTTAATTGCCAATACATTTGGGCACGAAAAATAAATATCAAATATCATAAATATTCAAGTGGCGAAACAAACAAACAAACATTATTGTTGTTGTTACATTGCATTAACAATAATTAGTTTCCACACGCAGTTTGAGTAAACAACAGTTAAATGGCCTTCAAATTATTATTATTTTTTTTTTTTTTTTTGTTAATTTCATTTATTACACAGTGCAACACGGAAAAAAATAACCATATACGGACACCACTACGTGATAAAAAACCCAAAAAAAAAGACCGCTGTCTCCCAGTTTTGCCCAAAGTCCTCCAGATTTTTTTGGGCCCTCAAAGATGTGGGGCCTCGATGTCATTTTTGCAAAAAAATGATCATTTACTCAAGCTCATATTTTGCAAACCGTTTGAAATTTTGATATACTCTCTGAGGCAAAGTTGTAGCTCTTATCATAAAGAACAAAAATTGTTAACATATAAAATCAAAAAAACTTCATCTTCAAGGTCAAAATCGCAAGAAACTTTAAAAAATTCAATTTTTTTACCTTTTTCCTTTGTTCAGGTCCATAGGTAGCAAACCGTTCAAATTCAAAGAAACATTCAACTACAAAAATGAACCTAAGATCTCAATAAACAACTTTCTAGAACTTATAAACTTCCTAGGAATGATTCTTAACACCGTTTAGGTAGCGCTTACGTAGCAAAAAAATTTTCGGGAAATTTTTCACTTTTGCGGCTTTTCCTCAGAGGGTATATCAAAATTTCAAACGGTTTGCAAAATATGAGCTTGAGGAAATGATCATTTTTTTGCCAAAATGACATCGAGGCCCCACATCTTTGAGGGCCCATAAAAAAACCTGGAGGACTTTGGGCAAAACTGGGAGACAGGGGTCTTTTTTTTGGTCTTTTATGACGTAGTGGTGTCCGTATATGGTTATTTTGCTATGACTTGAAAAATTACACAGTGTGTTATTTATTGTATCTTCAATATTTTTGAACTAACAATAATTACACATACCTTAAGTCTAAAATAAAAAAAAAAAATAAAATATACTTTCTGAGTCCAGCCAGTGATAGACAGAAATAATATTTGTTTCACAGCTTTAGCAATCATTTGAAGGTCATCCCTCTGATGTACGGCCAATAAAAGCAATATCTTTTCTTTTTAGTCGAATGTAACCAGGTTCACTTAGTATGTTACTCGCGAAAGGGTTTAGATGAGATTCAAGCTTCTTTAGATACGTTACTACATGTTTCGCTATTTCTATTTTGACTTATGGCGTGTTTAGGTCTTCCTTCAAATTAATGCACAACTCAAATGCCCTTGACTTTCTTGCCCGGACACACCAATCAGCACGTTTCATATTGCATCTTCAAAATATTTTACTTTTTAAATAAAAATTATTAAAATGAAAACAGATCATATTTCCCATATGATTCCCATAGATTTAAACCTTTTAAAAATAAAGAATTTTTCCTCAATCATGAATTTCGTAAATTACTCAAATTTTGTATTATGTAAAATACTCAAAATTCATGATTGATTGGTATTTTTATAGGTAAAGGTATTGAATAATTAGGATAAGAATAGAAGAAATAAGAGTTTAATTGTAATTTGGAAAAACACTCAATAAAATAGTATATAAGCAGAAGTTTTTTGTAAGACCCATAATGCGGAAAATAATAGACGATTTAGTAACTCTAACTGTGAAGCACTAAATCCAAGAAACAAAAATAAAATTTAAATAAAAATCTGAAAATCTGCGTACGAATGTAACGTCAGCACCACCGGATTTACCCTTATAAGTCATTGTCCTTGTCTAGCAAAAGAAAACAATACATAATCTTTTACTTACACAGTATAAGATTCAAAAACATATTTGTGTCATAAAACAAAAAAATCAAATTTAAATTTTACATTTGCTTTTTTTAACAAATTACCTCCAGCAATTTAACAATTCTTTTTTCAACACACATCAACTCCGGTAACCCAATTTCTTTAATCAACTTTATGTCTTTTCACATGACTTGTTTGTCACTATACCCAACCATGCATATCTCGATTTAAAGAAAGGTAAATTTATTTCTCTAAACTTTTCGAACAACCAAAACATGAAAGTAAGAAAATTTATTTTTGTTCAGCTCTTGAGAATGAAAAAAAAAAAAAAAATAAACATAACTGACACACAGGTGCACTTTGCAATAAGATTGTACACATTCGTCTTTGCCTCACTTGTAGTCATATTTATGACTATGTCTGGAAAATATTTGCAATATGTTAAAATAAAATGTTGCTTAAGGCACAATACAAAAATATACTTTTTTGAAGACGTCTAAGTTAAATTTTAACCAGTAGCGATGGAATAAAAAAGAGCTTTGTTTTTTATTTTGTTGTGAATTTATTTTTGTTTCTAAGGCATCATATACTTTGAAAATTTCTTAGAAAACCACATATGCAGTTATGAATAAAAATACGCAAAATTAATATTTTTGATGCTTAAAAGTGAAAATATGTCAAACATGCACATACTTAGATTCGAAGGTTGGAAAGAAAACAAAAAAAAAAATGTTGTATTCAATATTTTTTAAATTCAGTTTAAGTCAGGGGTCTAGTCACCGCATCGTAAAATCTCTCGTAATTTTTCGTTTTGGTATAATGGCACTCGATATCGAATAAAAAGTATCGTAATTTTATTCGAAAGTAAATGTTTTTAAACTGTGTTTTCTTGTTCACTTGTTGACTTTTTATTAATCTATTACAATTTGATATAAATAACGATTCGATACATGTCGAATGGCATTACTAGCTTACTCGATTCGCATCGAATTTGTTATTCGATACGATAGTTTACTCGACATCGAAAGCGGCGATTAGGCCCCAGATATTTACTTTTGAAATTGGAATTTATTAAGAATATAGTTACATGCATTACACAATTGATTATGTCATAACTAATATTTTTGAAAATTACTAAAGATTTTCCTCTTTGTCGTATTTTTTGTAATTCATGTTTTTTATTATTTTGCTTTAAACTACAACTTTTAAACAGCAAAAGCGATTGTTAAATTTATTTACTGAGTGCCTACATAGAATGATTGGTAGAGCGCTTGTCTAACTTGCCTATCAGTCTTGGGGTTGTGGCTTCAATTCCCACCAAGGACTGGGTGTTTTCTGCTTTGCAGGGAAGTGTTGTCTTAAAAACAGTACCGCAGCATAGTGGGGCAGAATCAAAATATTTTGGAAATATCTCAGCCATTTGTAAAGGGCTAGGCCGATTGATCCAAAATTTGGCACGAGCATAGTGAGGAGAATCATAGCTTAGATAATTTTGCTTATAACTCGCTAATTTTTTCATTTGACAGATTAAACCATGATTTTATAGGTATTAACAAGACCATTAAGACCATGTATAATTTTTAAAAATGAAACAAAAATTGATGAAATGGCAAGCTCTAAAAAGAATTTACAGGGGAGATGTACCCAAATTTGAGACAACAGTGTTACCCCTGGCTAGTGGATGGTGCCAAACTTAAGCTAAAGTAATTTTCTGCTATGCTTATGCCAAATTTGAGATCAATCGGCCCAGATCTTTTCAAATAGCTGAGTTATTTGCAAAATATTTTGATTCTGAAATATTCCTGGAGAAAATCCATGTTAGTTATTTCATGTCAAAAAATCTCTCTCATTTTCATGGGAGAAAATTGTTAGCAGAGAAAAAAAATTTGTACTGTAAAATGTTAGCAGAAAAAATTTGTACTGTTCGTTGTTTTCTGTTTTATGCAAAAGTGACAAAATTTTTATTTTCATTTTGATTAAAAATAAAAATACAAACTAGATAATTATTTTAATTACAAAAGTAACAAGTGTTTTTTTGAGAACAAGTAGAAGAACAAATAATTATTTTACAAACATCAATATTTTTAACACTTCCACTTTTGTTTAATAATTATTCATCCTTTTACATGAGCAATATTTAATAATTTTTTTATACGACTAAATTGTTGCTTTTGTAACGGTTTTGTAAATATATCAGCTAACTGTTCTGTTGTTGGCACATATTTTAATAGAAACCCTTTCCTTTCATATACTTCGCGGATGAAGTGATATTTTACTTCTATGTGCTTAGTTCGCTTGTGAAATTGTGGATTCTTGACAAGTTTAATAGCACTTTGATTATCTAAGTGCAAAATAGGAAGTTGTGTACTATTACCTAATAAATCATTTAACAACCTTTGTACCCAAATCAGTTCCTTTACGCTTTCACATGCGGCCATGTACTCTGCTTCTGTAGTCGATAGGGCTATTGTCTGCTGTTTCTTCGACATCCATGAAATCGTACCAGCTGATAACATTAAAACGTAACCGCTAGTTGAATGTCTAGTTTTAGTATCCCCAGCATAATCGGAATCAGAATAACAATCAACAATCAGGGTATCAGTTTTAGTAAAAATAATTCCTTCATCTATAGTCCCTCTTAAGTACTTTAGAATTCGTTTTAATCCCACAACATGTTCTTCATTAAAGGAATCCAAAAAACGACTTGCATATGATACTGCAAATGATATATCTGGTCTTGTGGCTATAGCTAGGTACATTAAAGATCCAACTGCCTCCCTGTATGGAAACTTAACTTCATGTGATGTTGAATTAGCGCTCGGAATATACTCAGCTGGTGTACTTACTGGCTTTGATTCTTGCATGTTGAATTTCTGCAGTATTTTCTTTAAATACGAAGTTTGACAAACTATTATTTTATCTGGTTCTTTAATTATTTCCATACCTAGGTAAAATATTGAATTAAATACTTTTACGTCAAATTCGCGTCTTAGAGAATTGACGAATTCGTTTGCAGTTTCCTTACATTCTGATGCAATTATACCGTCGTCAATGTAAATGGCCAATATAATTTTCTTTTCATTTATCTTACCAATAAAAACACACGAATCTGCAGAGCTTACTTTAAAATTAAATTTTCTTAATATATCCGTGAATCTTTTATTCCAACACCTGGAGGCCTGCTTTAGTCCATAAAGGCTTTTATTCAGTTTGCAAACATTGTTGCTACCATCAGTATATCCAATTGGCTGATGCATAAAAATTTCCTCTTCTAAATTCCCGTATAGAAAAGCTGTTTTTATATCAAACTGAGTTAAGAAAAAATTAAGGGATGCACTTAAGGCTAATATTGTTCTAATAGACGTAAATTTTGCCACCGGACTAAAAGTCTCCTCATAATCTATTCCCGGTTTTTGAGTAAAACCACGAACCACTAATCTTGCTTTGTAGCGCTCTATTTCACCTGCTTGATTTCTTTTTATTTTATAAACCCATTTATTTGATATGGTCTTCTTTCCTTCTGGCAATTTCATAAGATTCCAAGTACCATTAGTTATAAGAGATTTGTACTCCTCATCCATTGCAATCTTCCACTGCATTCTAAAGCTACTATTCATTGCTTCCTGATAACTTTGCGGTTCTTCGCAATCAGCTATTAAAGCACAATTAAGTTCATTTATGACATCATTTTGTTTTTTAGATCTCAAATTATAACGATTGACTGGTACATTATGAGTATTATAACTTTCACTATTTCCAACAGCGTTATCTGGTGTTTCGTGTACAATGGAATCTTCTGAATTTTCAACAATATCATTTTCTGCATCTTCAAATTCATCACTTGAGTCTATTTTTGGCAATAATGTAGACTCACTGCAAACTGTAGTTTCATTTTTCAACGTCAGAGTGTAAATTTGAGCAGCTCTTGCCATCTGGAACTAATACCATTTCATTAATTTCCCTTATTATGACATTTCTTGTAACTTCTATTCTTTTTTCTTTTGGTATCCATACACGATAACCTTTACAGTTTTCTTGATAGCCTACAAAAATACCTTTTTTAGATTTTGAGTCTAGTTTCCTTCGTTTCTCTTGTGGGATGTGAACGAATGCATCTGAGCCAAAAATACGTAGCATAGATATATCTGGCACCTTATCAAACCATAACTCAAATGGCGTTTTATTCAATTGGGGACTTTTTCCAGTCCTATTTAGTGTAAAAATAACATTATTAACTGCCTCACCCCAGTAATTTAGATTAAGAGCCTTGCTATGTATTATAGCTCTGGCTGCTTCTACTACAGTTCTCATATCTCGCTCGGCTCTACCGTTATGTTCAGGTGTGTACGGTGTAGACTTTTGATGGGTTATCTTATATTTACGTAATACTTCACTTACTTCTTTATTTATAAATTCGGAACCGTTATCTGATCGCAGTGTTTTAACCCTTTTTCCGGTGTCTGCTTCCACTTGATCTAAATATCTTGCAATTTCTTTAGCAACATCAGACTTCGCCTTTAGACAATAAACGTATCGGTAATTAGAAAAATCATCACGAAATAATAACATAAAACGTGCACCACCAAAGGATTTGACTTGCATCGGCCCGCATAAATCTGTGTGCACTAGCTCTCCTACTTCTTTTGCTCTGTTACTACTTACTTCGAATGGCATTCTGTGCTGCTTGGCCATAATACATCCTTCACAAAAGAAATCATTGCAAGAATATTCAATATTTTGATTTGCTAACACTTTTTTAATATGTTTTTTATCTTGATGACACATTCTCCCATGCCATGTTTTCAAGGAATCGACTTTGACAGCAACATTTGAGCTAGTAGTATCTTCTTCTACTTGTATTAGTAGCTTAAAAAGTTTAGAATTTTTTCTTAAACCTTTAAGACACACCTTACCGTCAAGTTTGAAGACGCATTCATTTCCATTTGCTTCTAGAGAATACCCCTTGTCCAAGCATGCATTAGTAGAAAAAAGATTTAATTTGATGCATGGGACATAAAGTACATTTGACAGAAATTTTGAATTCCAGACCTTACCATCATAGGCTTTGATATAAATATCTCCCTTACCAATTGCAGGAATAACATCTCCATTGCCTACTCGAATACTTATTGGAGTTTTAAACTGGACATAGTTTTTGAACCACTCTTTCTTACTAGACATATGAACGCTAGCTCCGGAATCAGCAAACCAAGAATCTTCTTCAGAAGTAGACGCAAATAAATGTTCACTAATAAAAGCTTCCCCATTATGTTTACGGTTTTTATTTGGACAGTCACGCTTCCAATGGCCAAATTTTTTACAAATAAAACATTTACCTCTAGAACTTTTATTAGTTTGTGTTTGTTGCCTGCTGTTCTTCTTATCGTGCTTTGCAACAAATGCTTCAGATTTTATTGGTTGAATACACAATCTTGTCTCCTCCATACATAATCTTGATGTTAAGTTTTTTAAAGTTCGCTCCTTTTTATCTGTAGCTTCCCATGAAGAAAAGAAATGTTTATATTCAGTTGGCAGGGTCATCAAAATCTTTGTTAACAACATGTTATCTGTTATCTTTTCACCAAGATCCTCCAACTGCTTGGCTAACTTTTGTAATTTAGAAATGTGAACAGATATTGTATCTTCAGGATCTTTCTGATACTGGAAAAATTGTTGCTGTAGTAAATGAATTGATGTTTCTGACTTCTGTTCATATACGTTTTCAAGAATAGACCACATCTCAGCTGCTGTGTTACAATTCATGATGTGAAGCATTGGTTCTTCACCCATAGACACGACCAAAATTCTCTGAGCTTTTGCATCCCAGGAGATCCATTCATTTATCTTCGCGATATCTTGTTCAGGCTTCTCTGCAACTCCATTCACTATATCCCAAAGGTTACTAGCCCGTAGTACCACCTTTACCTGGAATTTCCACAAAGTCCAGCCTTCGGAACCTTCTAGTTTAGATATCTTAAAATCCTCCATTTGTTATAGAAATAACCTTCTCAACGAACAATTTCACAAAATAGCAATATCAATTTTATTAAGTTATGGATCTGGGCCCATAACCTGTTAGCAGAGAAAAAAAATTTGTACTGTAAAATGTTAGCAGAAAAAATTTGTACTGTTCGTTGTTTTCTGTTTTATGCAAAAGTGACAAAATTTTTATTTTCATTTTGATTAAAAATAAAAATACAAACTAGATAATTATTTTAATTACAAAAGTAACAAGTGTTTTTTTGAGAACAAGTAGAAGAACAAATAATTATTTTACAAACATCAATATTTTTAACAAAAATTTTAAAAAATAACTACAATGGCTCCAAAATTGTGATTTTTTGATATCATAGAGATAAAGGTCTTTGCATGAGCAAATTCTACAAATACAGTCGACAGTCAAGTACCTTAGTATACATTTAAATCGACGCTTAACTTAGAAAAGCAACATAGTTAGAAGCAAAATTAACACAAATGATGTTGAAATCAGTGCAAATAATTTGGCTAATTGGAAGAAACTCTATTCTAAGCTTAGATTGGAAACTTCTATTTTATAATTCAATAGTTAAGGTATTCAGTTATGGAGTACAATTTCGACTTCAAACTAGGTAGGAATATAAAAGCAACTAAATAAATGATCACGATCGCTCTTTATTAAAACCTCAAATATACACAAAGATAAAAACGCACCGAAAAAAACTTGAAATGTGTCAAAATCCACTTGCTCTTAGCCAGCAGGAGGAGTTTTACTGTTATTGGTCAAACGATTATAACATCAACATAAATTTTTGGTATGGCACTGACTAAACTAAAAAAGTTTATTTTCGCAGATCAAATTTTGAAAGAATATTTTTTATTACAAATTAGGTAATTAATTTTAAAGAAAAAATGGAAAATGTTATTTTAGATACTAGCAGGATGTAATGCATTTTCTGGATCGCTACATCCCTCCCTAGCATTCTTCGCATCAACCAAACTCATACAAAGGTATACGCGAAAAACGGTATTCACTCATTTATCGTCAAGTACTAAGAACGAAGTATACCACAACCTGATGAAGCTTCAATCTTATTTGTTATTTTTGTTTATTTCCAACCTTATATTTGTTTAAAAAGTTAATTTTTTTCTCTTATACGTAGAATATGGGTACTTAAGCCTTTTTCACACTATTACACTGAGTATTAGGACTTGTCAAATACTTAAATCCAATGAGAAAGTGTGATGGTGTGAAAGCATTATGTTATCAAAATGTGAAATAATAGGGAAAGAAATTTGACATCCCATAATACCAAACTATTTTTAGAAAATTTTCTAAACGATAACATTTTTCATTTTATCAGGGTTGTGTTTTTTTTAAAGAAAAGACCCAAGCTGATTGAGTCGTAGTCGATAGTTAGCCGCCGCCGATCATATTTTTTCTTTGTCCTGCATCTGCCTTAAATTGCGATCAGTCTTAACGCCTACGTATGTACTTTGTTTCTGACATGCCTAGAAATTGTTGAATTTACGTATTATTTGTTTTGTTTTATTTTTTTTTTTAATAACCGAAAACTTGAACGGCCAAACAAACTTACGACCCGGCACCTCTGCCGTCCACATAAAATTGCTCAGCCGATGCCGTTCAATGTCTCGTCTCGGCTTGTTCTTTGCTGATATTTTTCATTTTATTTGAAGTGTGATAGTGTGAAAACGAAATGTTATGTTACGTTAAATTTTTTGACAATCACACAATTCTCATTGGATTTCTATCTTACAGAATCCAATGAAAATCTTAATACTCAGTATTATAGTGTGAAAGGGGCTTTATTAACAGTTCATATAAATTAAAGTATGTATAACTTATTATACTTTATATAAAATATGGAAAAAAGTAATTATTTTATTTGGTACCATTGATGATGGAAACTGATATATCTGCGATATTTAAGGTTTTATATATCGGCGATATTATTATTGTCGATACAGCGATTAGGATTAAGAAGTTTGCTTTCACAAATTGCAGCAAAAGTTTTGTCTATAAACTGCAACTCACAACTAAAAAGCGGATAGTGATATATTAAATATCACTAAAAATGTCACTTTTTTCGGTTCTCTGATGATATTTCGTTATGATGCTGAAAGAACTAGAGAACTAGAAATAAATAAAAGCATGTTCTTTATATTTGTATTCATTTATTACAAAAGTTGCGATTATTTAGATATTTTCCACTTGAACTGTTTGCCTTATGCTCTTTTTGAAGTAAAGGCATACAAGGAGGACAACTATATTTTTAGAGATGTGTAAGTTAATCTTCATAATTTTCTTTTTATTCATTCTTAGCTGAAGTTAATCGACATAAGGAAATCTTTGAAGAGAAATGCTGGTATTGTGTTAGAATGAGGTTATTTTTTTAATCTCTAAAATCGTTGTTGGAAGATATAAAATTCGACTGTTTAGAGATAGAAAGTCTTTTTTAATGAGTGCTACGCTCTCTTTGGTCTACATAACAAATCATATAGTTGTAAAATTAAATTTTACGGGAGAGCCGTTTTTGCTAATTTCCCGGGAAACGGGAAATTTAACCTTCCTGACCATTTCGTCGGTCTGTGAGACCGATAAATCACTTTTGTGTTAATTTCGCGAAAACAAAAAATTGCAACACCATCATTCTTCCAGTATCTTCATTATTTCTCATTATACAACGTTTAGTGTAACAAGTGCGTTTGAGTTAAAGTGTTGTACCGGTGATTGCTAATCAGACGGTCTGGGAGACCGACTTATAGTTAAGTGTCACATTTTCGATAGGTAAGCTGAATTAGCTAAATTGGAAATTTTTAGATGAAAATGGACAATTATAGATCAGTTTATATGATTTAATAAAAGAATTATGTTCAAAGTTAATTATCGTGAGATTTTCGTTAGATATGGCAGCATAAGAGCTATTCTGAATGAAATGGATTCAGATCTAGATTGTGATGTGAAAAGTGGTACTGAATACGAAGATAATATTGATGTGTATGAAGCAAACACTGATACTGAACAAGAAGACTCAGAGCAAAGTGATGTTGAAGATTTACAGGACGCTGAATCGAGCCACAAGCTCTAACGACTGATTGAAATTTACAAAGACGAACCTCATAATGAGGCATATATTTTAAGCATTTTGAAATTATTTTTTTTTAGTGTTCCTGTTTTTTCTTAAGTCATTTTATTTTTTTGTTTACTTCTAAAACATATGTTAATAGAAAAACAACATTTTATAAATGTTGTGTTTTGTGAATGAATTTTTTTTTATTTTTATATTAGGTCTAGGATCAAAAATGCCAAATTATTGTGATGAAATATAAATTGATGCTGTGAGCTAAAAAAAACTTTATTTTGTTTGTTTTCTTACTTCAGTTATTTCAGATTAGTTTGTTAAATATGACCACTGCACAGGTTTTGAAAACTTTAGAATAGTTTTGAGACACCGAGAAAAACTTGAAATCGGTCTGAGAGACCGAGAAATGTGAATGTGTCGCACAAAAATGAAAATAGGCAGGAAGGTTAAAATCATGAAATCTTAAAAGAAAATTCAGTGGTTATTATTTTTTAATATAAGGATTTCTTTTGCTTTGACACAAACATTTGATCGTTATTATGTTAAATTAAAGCATTTTTAAAAATGTAATATTTTTATGCTCATTTTCATATTAAATAAAACCTACTTGATATGTATTTTAGAACAAGATTTTTGTAAGATATTTGTTCTAAAAAAAATTTCAAATTTTAAAGTTGCATTACAGGCATTGAGCTGCAGGGGCACAAATTTGATAATAGCAGATGTCATCAATCACACTCTCTACGATGATGAAAATGAAAATGATGGTTGAAAAGGAAAAAAATGTTTTAATGAGAGACTTTTGCAACAAACACAAGAAAACTAAAAACCAGTGATTTGTTAAACGCACTAGCAGTTCTAAGATCATATTTAGTAAAAGAATAATTATTGAAAATTTTTTTTTTTGTATTTATAAATATACTGTTAATACTAATATTTAGTCTTCATTTGTGTTCTTTTTTATGTTTTAATAAAACTATGAATTTTTAAATTCTGTTGCGGTAAATAAATTTATTTTCTTTTAGAGCTGTTATATGCGAATATATTTTCCCTTTTCCCGGGACATGAAAAAGTCCGGGAAACCCCTAACCCTAGCCTCAAAAGATTCGGAAAATCATTGGACCCTTCAAAATATTCTATTAAAATTTTATGGCAAAAAAATAATTTATTCTCTCAAATTTTTTTGAATAAGAAAATTGAATTTTTTTTTTTAATTTTTTCAGTATATTTTAAACGGACTCTTAAATTTTCTCTAACAATATATGGGAAAATGAAGTGTTTAAGTACTGATGAAATAATTTTTAAGAATTTAAATACTTTGCTGTATTTAATAGTTGCTACTGAAGAAAAAATCTCCTTTAAATACTATTCCTCTCATATTTCCCTTTTTTAACCCTAGTCCTTACAACAGGGTACAGGTGTGGCCACTGACACTTTTCTATTGATATTTCGTGTCCAAGCAAAATTCTGCGTCAACTGACACCTCAGTTACTATCCTAGGTCAAACCACTGAGGATCTATGAGCTTCTTAAGCCGAGACCCCCAAGTACAGATATGGCCGCTTATGCAATTGTATTAATAAAATTATCAAAGACTTTGTTTTTTTGTGTTAATGCAAATTTATTTTATTTATTATTACTTATTTTATTTATTAAAACTTAAGTTATTTATTTTTTGTCTTCATTATTGCCAGTTTTGCATTTACATTCATTTACATTCAGACCACATGTTACGAGTACGTCTTCTGTGTTTGTCGTGAATATAATAAAAATTGCAGCTTCTAACTTGAATTTTTTTCCTCGCTGAGCCGCTGCTGCACTCGTTGAAGGTGTAGGGTCAACTTTTTCATTTAAGGCCGTGTTTATGTAGCTCGCTATGACAAGTGTCGTGTTAAAGTTACGCATTACCTGAACAGTGACTGACCGGATTTCAATGACTGGCATAAATAGCTCCTTGGCGAGCTGGCGAAGAAAACGTTTGCGCCACCCTGATTACTTTTCCGTCCCGTAATAGCTTGTCCGGTATATATTTGCCCATGCAGAGGTAAGAGTTTTTGGCATCACATACCCACCATACCTTGATACCATACTTTGCCATTTTGGAGGGGATATATTGCGTGAAGTGGGTACGGTCACGATAAGGAAACAACTGCTCGTCCACCGTAAGGTTTTCACTGGATTTGTACAGACGTTCAGCATGGTCCATAACTCGGAGATTGGTGCAGCTCTATCAGTTTGTTGTCGAATTTATCTTGTATTTGAATTTCTGGACAGTC
Organism: Phasia obesa; assembly: GCA_949628195.1. Taxonomy (NCBI): domain Eukaryota; kingdom Metazoa; phylum Arthropoda; class Insecta; order Diptera; family Tachinidae; genus Phasia; species Phasia obesa. The sequence goes on from CATIVE010000527.1 coordinate 14,796, forward strand.
AACATGTTAGTTAATATATTAAAGAACAAAATTATATTAACAAAAAAAATGTTTTGCTTAAAAGTTATAACGAAAGACGCGAATAATTACTACTGGCCACACCTGTACTTGGGTATACGTCCACTTAATAAAAATTGGGTATAAGGACTAGGGTTAAGTTTAAATATTAAAATCCAAAAACTTTTCAATCGCAAACGAATTGGCTTGGCTAAATATTCGATTTTGTAAGAATTCTTTTCATTGTCTATTTGGCAAAATCAATAAATATTTCAAACAGAAAGAAGAATACATACATGTGCATTGTGATTTGTTATTAGAAAAATTACAGTAAGAATTAAGGAGAAAACAAAATTAAAAAAAAAAAAAAAATAGGAAAAACAAATAAAAACCTTTCATTTTGCTTCTTAACAAAATAAAAACAACAAAGTAAAGTTTTCTGTTCGAACTTTTCTGAAACACCTGAGTATGTTTGCTCAATTTTGATCTAAGTTATTTAACAATTCATTTTATTTTTTTATTTACGATTTCGTTTTTGTTAAGAAATAAAAACAAAACAAGAAAAAAATATAAATAAAAACTTCGAAAAAGGATGAAACAAAAAATTTTTAAAAATATAAAAAAAAACAAAAAGAACAATGTTTTTCCAGGTGAAGGCTGACATACAGAGATTCTAATGAAAAAATGATTTTTTGTTTGAATTAAATTCTTTGAAATTCTAAGAAAATTTAGAGCAAAATGAATATTAGCTAAAAGTTATCCAACATTAATAGACAAAAATTAGTTAGTAGAGTCGGTTTAAAAAAAATTAAAAGTTAACTTAATTTAAAATATATGGTGTGATGTAAAATTTAGAAAGAAAAATTTTTCTAATATTTATTTAATTCTTATGAATTTAAAATTTTTTAGTTAGTCCATTATTAATTGTGATTTATTAAAAAAATGTAAATTAGATATTAGCTGAAGGTAGTTTCAAATTTGCCATTTTCTATTGAAAAAATTTATGGCAGAAAGGTATACGAGATATTATCAGCTATTTTCCGTAATCGTATATTACACGAAAATTGTTTCACGCTGAGCACTATTAAGGATAACAATATTCTTTCACTATGTTCACAAAACAACCCACAATTTTGCTTTGGGTAAACAGAAAATATAAGGTTCTCTTGGCGGTTCGCTTCCATCTTTGAATCATCTGTGAATACAGCAACGCCGTCGTACAGTTACCGAGTCCCCAACCATTATTCCCTTTTTGGGAATATAAACAAGGGTATTCTACTGAAATTAAACTCAGTGACCATAAAGTCCGTTAGCCCAGGGGTTAATGGAAGCGGCCCGTTAAAATCGACATCAAGTACAATCTTTGTGTGTCCTATATTAATCGACATCACCAACCCTGATTCAAAAAGTCTGAGCAAAATTCTCGTCGCCATTCTAACCACAAAGCCCTCGATGCAGAATGATGTCCAAAGCTGCATCGAAGCACATCTCTGGACCTTGGCAAGAGTTTTCCTATGAGACTCCTTTCTCAATGCTTCCCACCAAACAGAGCAACACTAGGAAACAATGGGTCGTACAACCGACATATAAATCCAGTCTACAGCCTTTGGTAGTAGTACCAATGGAGTTCTTTCGGTTATAGTTAAGTCTCTCCACAATGTAAAATACAAACATATTAGTAGTTTAAGAAAGAAATTGTTTACACTATTTGCCTAATAGTGTAAACAATTTTAACTAAATTTCTGAAATATGGGATTTTGTGCTCTTAACTTCTCTGACTTACTTTCACCTACTTAGTCCACATGTTAACTTAATGTTAGCAAGAAACGCACTTATACCCCTTGTGCTCTAAATTCCTTAAATACGATTGCTTCTTCAGAATAGAGTAGATAGGTTAAATTATATGTTTTTACAAAAATATATTTTTATTATAAAAACCTTTCTAAAATGCCTTGAAATTCACAAACATTAAAAAAGTGCATGCCGTTTAATGTTGGCTGTTTATACCGAACTTGTTTTTGGAATTGAATTTGGCTTACAGCGTTCCCGACGTGCTATATATTTTTGACTGACTGGATTCGAACAGTGGGCGTAATATCTGTAATACAAACAAAAATATTCGGCCCTATTCCCGTTGGCGTTTCAATTTTAATAGTCGTTTCTATGTCGTTGTCGTCGTTATCGTCGTTTGGTTCCTAAATTATTTTTCTTGAAATATATTGAAACGACGAAGAAATGTTATCGAAAACAAAAAGAAAAATTAATAAAATGTGTGGTAGCACTGCAATTTTTTGTGTTATTATTTATGACATTTTTGTAAATTTCTAAAAAGCTGGTTATTTCTTTGTAAGTTTAACAAGATATAGCGAGTAACGAATTTTATTTTTCAAGTTAAAGTGATGGTGATGACACAATGGATATAAATACACATCGGAAGATGCTACGACAGAACGTTAACATTTTTGCCATCCCAGATTCTAAGTACGAAACTCGATTAGTAGCGATCTAGTTTCTTCATGGTCGACGAATATCACTACATTTCCTTACAGGTTAATTTGTTTTTAAAATTTTAATAGGTTTGACACCGCTTCCTCCAATAGTGGCAATGGCAACTGTTTATAACATCCTTCCCCTGTTGCTCTGGAATCAGATCTACCTTTTTATCTTGATTTATTTTAATAAAAAAAAAACCTTTTAATGGATATTTTCTCCCCATTTAGTTTTACTTACTTTATGCCAACCTTCTCCATCAAGAACTGGAGGCCCAAACGGATTTAATTTCTCGGCAGTTTCGCTTCAAAAATTACAAAGTTTTAGTGTTTTATGCCCTTTCGAAAACCCTTAGCATAAGCGGGATGTTTTTCCATTTAAGAAACTAAAATTTCGAACTTAACGTACTTTTTGTCATTAAAATTTTTTTTTCTTGTAATCGGTTTTCGTTACCCCCAGTGTACATAGTCTTAACATAATTCAAACTTTTTCTGAAAAAAAAAACAATATTCTTAATACTGTTTTTTTTTTTATGAAGTTTGACTTTTGTTAAGACATGTTGATATCAAATGAAGTCGGGGGTTTAGGTACAATGATGACGACAGAGAACAAATGTTTCATTGTCGTTTCTATCTTTGTTTCAATATAGATAATACCGATATATTTGCGACGATTATCGTTAACGCCAATAGTAATGCCAAATTGTCGTTTTATTTCGTTTTCAAATTACAACGCTAACAGGAATAGGGCCGATTATTTTCGTTTACTGAGAGAACTATAAAATGTAGTTTCTTGAAATTTCGCACAAGAAACCATTGATGTGCATATGATAGCATATAACCGGCTGGGTTGAGATAATGGGGCAGTAATTGCCCCATGAAATATTATTGTCGAGAAACTAGGGAACTACTACCACGTTTATACGCAGCCTATTCGCAAATAATTAACTCACTGTTTATGCGGAAAATTACACTTAAAAATAGTTTTATATTTTTTTAATGCTTGTGTTAATCAGGAATTGCTTTTGTGAGTTACTTATTCGGAAATCAAATATTATTTCTCTGTTTAGGTTAGGTTAGGTTAAGCAGGCAGCTCCAATACAGCTCACTTGGGTCCAAGTATTGGTCCCTTTGTGTAACAAGCCAGGTAGTTACTTCTCTGTTTATAAAGAAAGGTTTTCTATTCGCAATATTTTTATTTGTGAATAAGTGCTGCGTATAAACGTAGCATATGATGGGTGGAGAATAATGTGGGTTTTGAGGTGAAGGTGGGCGAATAGAGCGGAAGGGCCGGGTAAACTCTTTACGAAGTAACTATCCTACATCTAGGTAACTGCAATAGGCTTCCTTGAGAAAGAAGTAAGTTTTCGAGTTTAAGCGGTGTCATACTTTTAGATCCAAATGTTTTATTTTATTTTCATTTCATTTTATTTTATTTTTTTTTTTTGGGTTAGGGAAGCGCAACTTATTTTCTGTGACGATGGATTCTAGTTACCATTTTTATTGCATCCATTTTTTAATTTTTAAATTAATTTTTTTGTAGTTAAAAAAATATTATATTCCGAAAAATATCTTTAATAAATTTTTTGGGTCTGCGACAGCCAAATCTTTACAATAAAAACTCGGCTTTTTATTTCGTGTAGCGTTAACATTGTAGAAATTATTGTAACAAACTTTCCACCTGTACTGCGCATAAAAGTAATTTCCGTAAGTAAATCATGCAGGTCCTTTCTACTTACTTCCATTTATATTTCATATACATAATACTTAAATATAAAAATTTTATACTGGCACATATTTCTGCAGATTCTTTTATAAATATGAAAGAAAAAACACTACAGAGGAAAATTACATAGAAAACAATGTTCTTCATCAATCTTATTTAAGTTGGATATTTCAACAGTCACGTATCTATACGAACATAAAATTACAAGACATAAAATGAAGTGAAACTAGAACAGAAATGAGCAATAAAAAATGAAAACGAAAATTAAGGACCAAAAAGTATAGAGTGACTAAATAAGACATCAATAATTTATTACATGCATGTGCAAATACACTAGAGTTTATTATAGGAGAGACATACACATGTATGAATGTGTATTTCGGTACACCTTTACACCGAGAACGAAGTAATAGTCAAACGCGTAAATACAGATAATTTCTGCCATGTTATTTTTCAGTTTTTAAATATATTATAACTGTATGGCTACCGTGCATAAATTTTAATTATTTAATTGCAACAATTTTATATAAATTATTATTAATGCATATTAATCTGTTAACACAAAGGGACCAACACCTGGACCCAAGTGAGCTGATTTGAAGCTGCCTGCCTTAACCTAACCCATATTAATCTTTAAGCTAAATCATATGAAAGTTTTATTTAAAATTGCTAATTATAATAATTTTTAGCAATCGTTTTATGTGTTTGTCTGAGGTCATAAATTTAATTTTTTGATTGTGTATAAAAAGCTCTTTTATTTTCAAAAATAATTATTTATACTATTTTCTACAAATCTGTGTTATGTATTTTTGTTTTAGTTTTTATAGTAGTTTTATCATACAGTCCTTCTACAATTGGAGTGTTTTTTGCCATCACTTAATGCAGACGTAAGGTGTAATGAATTGCAAGTTAATTTTCTTCTCGCAAGAGAATCGAAAAATTGCAGGTGTTGCCAAAGGTTTGCAATAGCAATTGCATATTTAGTAATATATAAAATTTTGGGAATTTAAATATTAATTATTTAATATTATGCTAATTACCCAAAACGTTTTATAATTTTTATATGCAGTTGTAGAGGGACAGTAAGGAAATATAAAAACGTGGTTTGTTTGTTGGTGTTTTGTTGAAGCTTTAAGATTCTGTAATATCATTCTATTAACATGAATACTACTCATTGTGTTTTGTAGAATTTTATTACTTATAGAGTATTTTTGGCTTCTCTAAAACTAGGAAAAACGTCTTCTGATAATCTGGCCTGAGCAACCAGTGAAATACGTATAGGAAGTAGCTCTTTTCCGCCAACAAATAAATTGCATTTACATTATCAAACGTAATGGAAAATTATTTGGCCTTTTTTTTTTTTTTTTATCAGGATGGAGCGTATTCTATTAAATTGAGTTTTGAAAAATATAATGATGGGTGATAATTTGTCTAAATATTTAAAAACAATTTCGTTGACTTTCATTTCTGTGAGATAATATACTAAAAAATTCATATTAGACTATAACATGTCTCCAGATGATAGGCCTTTTTTTAAATATATTTAAAGTCGGATTTTAAGCAAGTATTTTTTATATTTTTTTATTATAAACATAAACATATAAAATATGCCAAGCTGTTTTATGTTATTCCGATATAGATATATCTATTGATTTGTATAACAATTTTAAAATTGCTAAACAAACCACTAAATAGATATATATATATATATATATATATATATATATATATATATATATATATATATATATATATATATAAATTTTAAATTAACAACAACAACTATAGTTTTCTTGTTTATTTGTAAATAATTTTTAAATTTTTAAGTAAATAAAAAATTTAAATAGAAATGTGATGCAAAGCTACTTTTAGACACACAGTTGAGTAAACATCAAATGATGTCTAAAAACAGTTATGTTCGTATATATATTGTATATATATTAACACATTTAAAACATAAACATTTTAACTTTCGGAATCACTTTCAACAAATATATACATTATATATTCATTAATATGATGGCTGTGTGTGAAAGTGTGCTTGTTTCTTTATAGTAGTAGTTATGTTTAATTATAAGAGCTATACATATGTGTTTGTATGTATGTATATTTCTGTTTGTTATCACAATACAACTTGTATACTGAACATAATTATATTCTAAATTAAAATACAGGTAAAGTTGTTGAGCCACTTATAAAATTGCATATCAAATTATACTAAATAACAAAAACAGGAAAGCTTTACATATAAATGTGCGTACAATTAAACCACTTGTATTTAAATTTATGAGATTTGCTCTATTCTGTAACATGTGCAATATTCAAAAAAAATATTTAACTTATCCATACTTACTTTTTGTATGCATTGTTTATTAATCATACGCCACCACACAAACAATTTTAAGGTCAGGAATAAATATTAATTGCGAAAATAAGACCAAGTCTTATTTAATAATTACGGCCGTTAAAATTAATGAGATTAAAATGTGAACTATGTTTTTGCTTCGCAATATTCAATTTAGTGATAAGTATTGCACCAAGAAAGAACTAGGTTTTTATTTTAATCTTAGAACCTTCAAAGGCGGAAATTTTTGAAAAGAAACTTGGCTTTGTTTTTGCATTTTAGGTTTTGTGCAGATTTTATTTTTTAGTTTTTTTTAACCAGGTGTTTAAAATACAAATTTTAAACAAATTATTTGAAACATTTATATTTGAATTAATTATCAATTGTCATTTATTTCATAACAATTTAAAAATGTACTTACATGTAAAAGCATAACAGTATCTTTTAACCTATTGGCATTTAAATATTTGTTAATGTTAATGTTAAAACATAAACTGTAACGATCATAAAAGAAACCTATTGTGAATTATTATTAATTATCATTAATGCCTAATTGTCGAAATATTTCACATAAGCTGTGTAGAATATTTCCTCATATGAATTCGTTTGTATAAAATTAAAATGGTAAATTCACTTGGATTGAAAACACTGAACGGCGAGCATCTACCCATTTAGAAAAATAAAGCACATTGAATTAAATGCTAAAACCTACTTCTTATTTCTTCATTTCATCATCAAACGCTTAAACTTCTCTAACTACGGAGAAGCCAAAAGTTATATACAGGAAGCAGAAATCTAGGATCTTGATTGGCTCCGTATATCTTCTTCTAGATACAGTCCACTCAAATTCCACTAAACCTTCTATAGAAGCCACATCTAACCTAAATTTCTGCCCCAAACTTGTACATGTCCGGTTCGAAGGACCATGTACAGGTTTGTTTGAAATAATTTGTTTAAAATTTGTATTTTAAACACCAGGTATTTTATATTAAAGTTCGCGGTAAGTTAGGGTAAAGTAAGTGTAAGCGCCTAAACTATAGCCTATCGCACTACCTGTTGAATTGTTCATGAATACTTTTGTATAACGTAAATACATAAACAATAACTGAAGCGATATAATTGTACAAGACTTTCAATTGGTGTGGATTACTTTCAAAGCAAAATCGTCAAAATATTGTCACAGCTAGTCTAAAATATGTACATTTGTTTGTTTGTCTGTCGGAAAGCTATAGCTGCCAAGACCAGTAGACCGATATTCCTGGAATTTTCGCATTTTTTAAACAGATATGCCGTGGATAAGGTGGCGTGGCACTTTCCATAAACTAGAACTGTAGTAGGTAGAATCTTGAAATCTTGTGCCAGTAGCTATCTTTAGAGGATTGAAATTGTATACTCTAAAATAACATATATGTATTTTCTATCTAAAGTTTGGCAATTAGGACTGGAGGTGCGGGTATCGTCCATACAATTATTCTATATTAGATAAATGCTATAGTGTTAGCCAGAAACAGAAAAAGAACATTCAGTTTGAAGAAATCATTTACTTTAGTTTCTGTCTTATATACCGCAATGAGGCTGATTTTTGATATGAATTAAAATAAAAATTTTAAATATTTGTTGTGATGCAAAAATGTTTTTAACTAAATCTAAATGAAATATTTAAAAGAAAACTTTGGAAAATAAAACTTTTTAGAATTTATAATATTACAATAAATTCAAACATGTTATTGTAAACCAATCATATTTATTTGCGTACTTAAGGACATAATCCTTAAATATAGAATTTAAGGTTTTTAAAACATGTTGTAAATAATATTGTTATAAAAATAAATTAAATTCAAATTGAGCAATAACCTGATACTTGTTCTGTGTAAATCTGTTTTAATTTTTTTTTAACAAAATAATTGCTTAAATTTCTTTAATTTCAGCATAAAAAGCACATTAAATTAGATCAATAGGTTTCAAAAAAAAAAGTTGTGTACACTGTGCTCGAATTTGACACTTTTTAAATCGCGAATATCGCGAATACGACCGCTAACTTCTAAAAACGGCTAATGCTATTGAATTCGGCATACTCGAATTAGCTTTACCAGTAGGGTGCCCAGCTTGTTAATACTTGCGACTAGCACAGTGTTATAAGGGACCGTAAATAACAGTGTTTGATAACTGTTATTTAAATACTAAACTCAAAAACTCTTTATGATAGAGTCAACGGAGATCTATACTATCATATATCAATAGATTTCAGAATCTAGTTTAGTTGTATAACATTTTTTTTGGATAGATTTGAACTGAAGCTGCTTAATACCAATTGTAGAGCATGACATTGTCTTTCCACGCCTCCCTAGGTTTCAAACAAACTGTTGACTTCTTTTTGTCAATATGAATATGGATATTTTGTTTTTTTTTCTCCCAGAGAAAAAATTATAAAATTTCCAAGATATCTATTTTTCTACCTCATAGTCGTTGTATGAGATGTGTCTCAAAAATCCGGCGAGAATGGGAAAAAATCCGGTGAGGATCTTTAATCTTATAATAACAAATTTAAAACCTACATTATTTTAATGACGAAGATTTACATAAAATAAGTTTTATTTTCTGACGAAAAAAATAAAACTCCTAAAAAAGTTTATTTTTTACGGCAAAGTAAAATGATTTTTTTTGAAACTTTCATTTAAGTTTTTCTTTTTACGTTAAAAAATTAGTGTTTTATATGGATTTTTTATTTAATTCTCAAAATAACTGTTATAAAATAATTATTTTTTAACGATAACTGTTATTACCGGTCCTTGTTAGTTATTACTTAATACCACCTTATGTATGTAATATTGGATGGTTAACTTTTAAGGGCCGATGTTGAATGCGAGCCACAACTAAACTGTAAGTTTTTTTCTGCATTTAATTTGACATTTCTCAATTTCAGACTAACTCAATTTGAACCATGGAAAGATACATAATCGAGCAATGGTCAGAATGGTGGCAAGAAAAGTCATGATCAATTTTCGAAGAAAATCATCTTTAGTGATGAGGCACATTTTCACCTTGGTGGATTCATCAATAAGCAGAATTGCCGCATTTGGGCGAATGATAGTCCAAGGGTGATTGTCGAAAAACCAATGCACCCACAAAGAGTGACTGTTTGGTGCGGTTTATATGCTGGCGGACTTTTTATGGCCAAAATTGAAAGATATGGATGTGGACGATATTTGGTTTCAACAGGACGATGCCACTTGCTACACAGCTAACGAAACAATGGCTCTTTTGTGCGAAAAATTCAGTAGCCGTATTATCTCACGTGGTGGCAATGTCAATTGGCCGCCAAGATCATGTGGTTTGACACCGTTGGACTTCTTTCTTTGAGGTTATTTGAAAGAAAAGGTGTAAAGGAGCTAAAGGAAGAGGTAATTATTAGACTTGGGTAGTTCACGACCGAACTAGTTCAATTGAACTATTCTATCAATTGAACTAAATGAACTAGTTTAATTTTTTATCTCTACCTAGTTCAATCTTCGAACTATCCTTTGTGTTTGAACTAAGAAAATAAATAAACTAAAATGCATATATGAATTTTCGTGTACTAATTGGTATTTACTATTTCTGATGGGAATGTAGTGCTGCCATACAATTTATTAACCATTTTACAAATGTGTGAAATATTATCTTTTTGGAAAATATGTGCTATATGATCTCATATTAAAAAAATAGAACCACTGATTGCTTCTTGATTTGTAAAAAGTAGTTCAGAACCAGGGCTGTGAATTTAAGGGAAACACGTAAATTTCCTAATAAAAAATCGTGTTTTCAGCTTTGTAAAATCGGACAACTGAAAATACAGTTTTTGAACTACTTTTTGTTTATAAAAAGATACAAAAGACTATATTTATAATAAAAGAAACTACATTTTTTAAATGTCGGTAAATTAATTAATTTTTTTTAGCCTGTATGCTTGATTATTATGCTATTCTTTTCTAGTGGTTTCACTGAAGAGGTAAATTAGAGAACACAATTCCAAATGGGGAGAAGTGCACTTAATAACGGGTAATTTAAAAATGCTCTTTTTAATTAGCTTTCTATGTGAATACGTTTTTCCTTTCAGACCTACGGCTCCATTACTTCAAAATCCCTCATGCATTGTTTATAATTTATTTACGTGATCATAAATTTATATAAAATATTAGGGTCAGATTGGTCCAAAAACCCCAAAAGGTTTTATTTTAAAGCCGAAGAATTTTTGGCATTTAAAAAAATTGTAACTTTTTAAGAAAAAATCGTCAAATCTGGCAGCCATGTTCAGAATACAAAAAGTAGCTCAAAAGTAAAAAGAGCGATTGAACTAAAATATTGAACTAGTTCATTTTTTAACTTTGAACATAAATGAATGATCACTAAAATGAACTATAACGCACAAGTCTAGTAATTATTATAATTTGGAGCATGGGAGGTGTGTCGCCGAGGTCGCGGCCGTTTTTGTTTCATACATAATTGAACCATACCAATATTATCAAAATAAAAAGAAATGACTATAATTTCCTAAATAATTTGTGTTTTATTCAAAATCAACATCGGTCCTTACAATTTTAACCATCCTTTATAAATTGTTCGACTAATAAAATTTCAAATTTTCAAAACTAAAAATCGGAAAGCACCGCGCAATAATGTTTACCCAACAAAGTTGGGTTTGATATTAGACTAGTATTAACTAAAAACGAATATTCGAATACAATAAATAAACAAAAATAGCTTTCATTTCTAACTGAAGGTTAGCAATGAAAGCAACAACAAATATTTTTATTTATTTATTTAAATGAGGTCTATGGTTTAAGTTATAGACATTGGCGACGACTCTATCCAACCAAAAAATGCTTGATCAGCAATGTGTTAATGCACGCGCAGTCGAATGCATAACACACAGGTTCAATGGTTTGATACGGCAAAATTGCATATCAGCATAAAAAGCATGGGAAAGTTAAATTGCTGGATCAGCGTCTGTTAGCTCGCGCGTGTTGGTGCAACGATAGGTATGATGGGAGAAGTTGGCAATGAAAAAAGGCAGTCTTGGCTACGTGTTCGTGAAAACCGGTTATGCAAATTAATCCTTCTGAATTATTGTTTTTAAATTAAATTAGTGTTAAATAAATTTGTATTTTAAAATTTAAAATTGTGTAAAAATTATTTCACGGAGCGGTTGAGCGCCTTAACAAATTTTTTTAGGATACTTTAACAGAAATCCCTTAACTTTTAATATTCTCCTTACAGACCAATAATAATAACAAAAACATTAAAATAACAACATCAGTAAATAACATACAAAATTAAAATACGTTTTATAATATTAACATTTACAGAGAAATCAATGATATAATGGATCAACATTTACATAATTTGTTTGAAAACACTTAATGTGAAGTGGTGTAAAATTCCTAGAAGGTACATTAAAGTTTATATTTTTAGCAGGAATTCTAAACAAATTGAGTCGTTTATCAAATTTATTCAAAATGCTACATTGAGCACTAATCGCTTGCTTTCCAATGTCGGCATATTAATTGAAGTAAGTCTTACAGAATATGGGGAAAGGTTTACATTTGGATTCCATGTTGTATTACCCAGACAAAATAAAAGGAACAGTTTCTGAACAGATTCAATGCAGTTCTTCTGATTATCAGTATAGGGATCCCATATAATAGATCCATTCTCGAAAATAGGCCTCACTAAGGATGTGTACAAACGTTTGGTTATTATATGCTCTGTTAATTCCTTAGTCCAATGCTTAATAAAGGCTAGTACACCACGAGCTTTGTTTACCATCATCGTAATATGCTTGTTAAAGTTTAATTTACTATCGAAAAGAAAAGGGACTACGTAACCAATTCGAGCAGGTAGCCACCCAAAGAAAATAGACCATTCTCATTAGATGATCTTGAGAATCGCATGTGGTTACATTTTTTAAAATTAACGACCATTAAATTAACATTACACCAGTCGTAAAATTTATCCAAATCGCGTTGTAGATAATCTCTTTCGGAAATTTTAGTATAGCTTAGGAAAATCGTTACGTCATCTGCGTACACTTAAACGTTACTGAATTCTATTACGCTCGGCAAATCATTAATAAAAAGTGTAAACAAAAAAGAACCCAAGTGGCTTCCCTGGGGAACTTGAGATTTCACGACAATGTTTTTAGAGGTGACATTGTTGAATAAAACACATTGCTTCCAATCTGTTAAATATGATCTTATCCAGTTCAAGCTTTTAGGAGAGAATCCCATAAGACGGAGCTTCATTAAAAGTAAAACATGATTTACTTAATCAAAAGCTTTACTAAAATCAGTGTAGATAACATCAGTTTGTTGCTTATTATTAAAGCCAATATTAACAATAGCTGTAAGTTGCAGAAGGTTTGTTGTTGTTGAGCAATCTTTCCTAAAACCATGTTGGTGATGCGATAATATGGATGATACTTGGTGGCTAATGTTTTTCGAAATACACTTCTCAAATAGTTTTGGAATCGCACTGAGTTTAGCAATACTTCGGTAATTTGTTACATTAGATTTATTTCCAGATTTAAATAGTGGAATTAGGAGTTAGGAGTTTTTCCATAGTTGAGGACAAAAACCATATTCTAGAGATTTATTAAAAAGTATTTCAAGCGGAGTAACAATTGCATTTGCGCAATATTTTAAAAGACAAGAAGGAATACCATCAACTCCACTGTTGTACGACAGCTTAAAGCTATTTATGGCTGATAAAATCTGTGATGTACAGATTGGAGAAAATTGTATCAATTGGTTTTCAGCGATCTGATATTAATCTGATATCAATTAAAACAAACTAGAAAGTGAGGACCTACTTATTTGTACAAAGTACTTATGATATGAATGCAAATTTATTTTAATAACCTCTGAATCAAGCGCTTCAGTCTACGTTATTACAATTCATCAAGTACATTTTTCAAGTAAATTTTTAATCATTTAACAATTAGAAAAAGCAAATTAATTGCTGGTAATCATTTATGTATAAAAACTTGTAAATACTAATCAATTTATATAATGGGTGATTTTTTTGAGGTTAGGATTTTCATGCATTAGTATTTGACAGATCACGTGAGATTTCAGACATGGTGCCAAAGAGAAAGATGCTCAGTATGCTTTGACATTTCATCATGAATAGACTTACTAACGAGCAACGCTTGCAAATCATTGAATTTTATTACCAAAATCAGTGTTCGGTTCGAAATGTTCAAATGTGACAAATTTTGTTCAGCGATGAGGCTCATTTCTGGTTGAATGGCTACGTAAATAAGCAAAATTGCCGCATTTGCAGTGAAGAGCAACCAGAAGCCGTTCAAGAACTGCCCATGCATCCCGAAAAATGCACTGTTTGGTGTGGTTTGTACGCTGGTGGAATCATTGGACCGTATTTTTTCAAAGATGCTGTTGGACGCAACGTTACGGTGAATGGCGATCGCTATCGTTCGATGCTAACAAACTTTTTGTTGCCAAAAATGGAACAACTGAACTTGGTTGACATGTGGTTTCAACAAGATGGCGCTACATGCCACGCAGCTCGCGATTCTATGGCCATTTTGAGGGAAAACTTCGGAGAACAATTCATCTCAAGAAATGGACCGGTAAGTTGGCCACCAAGATCATGCGATTTGACGCCTTTAGACTATTTTTTGTGGGGCTACGTCAAGTCTAAAGTCTACAGAAATAAGCCAGCAACTATTCCAGCTTTGGAAGACAACATTTCCGAAGAAATTCGGGCTATTCCGGCCGAAATGCTCGAAAAAGTTGCCCAAAATTGGACTTTCCGAATGGACCACCTAAGACGCAGCCGCGGTCAACATTTAAATGAAATTATCTTCAAAAAGTAAATGTCATGGACCAATCTAACGTTTCAAATAAAGAACCGATGAGATTTTGCAAATTTTATGCGTTTTTTTTTTTAAAAAAAGTTCTCAAGCTCTTAAAAAATCACTCGTTATTTTCTTCGTCTCATATTGTTTGTAGAAGAAGTGGTTTAAACCTACAATTCCTAAAGCATTAAAAGTTACTTTATTTGTTTTATATTGTTTGTGTTATTTTATCAATCAATACTTAAGTAGTAAATTGATTGATTTAGTTTTTGATAGATAATAAGCTGTAAATAAATTATATTTGTTAGTAAAATATGATTATCTAGATTAAATGTGTAATAATAGTTATACCTTACCTACCCGGTGTGCTCCGGTACGCCCATCTTTAAAGAAATAAAATAAGATTTTTTATTTATTTACATAACTCCTGATGGTTATATTTGGCATATTTCATTATTTTAGTTACTATAATTGTTGCTGCTCCTATACCTATATGCTATTACTTGAAAATTAACTTTACTCACAAATAAGTTTATAATTGACCAACATTAAATTTTAAGAGTATATCTGTTGTAGTTTTCCATACGTAAGGGTAATTAATATTTACTTTGTGAGTAGTCCTCCATCTGGTCCTATACCGCCAAGCTTTAGCTCAAAAGCGCTAGATAGCCTCCGAATAATTTTAGGAGTGCCCGTTGTAAACCGACAAGCTTAAGCTCCGACTATGCAGTATTAAAGTTCAGCAATACCCGTTCCATACCACCCAGCACTAGCTCTAAATAGCATGTTAATGTTAGACTTCTTAGTATTAAAATTTGAAGCGTGTCACTTTGTCGGACACTATTTAAAGTATAAACCCGAAAGTTAGTCCTAGAGATCTAGATATGGAATAGTTCAACATTTCTTTGTATGATGAGTAACCGTCCCCCCTTCTAAGCCATCATTCTTTTAACCGAAAATAGTCGTTAGTCGTCTAGAAGAATATGTAAAATTTAAATAGTGACACCTTTGATGCTCTAGATATATGATAACTTTTAATTATATTATATACACAAAAAAAAAAACAATGTCTAAATACTTAATAAAATAGAAAAAAATGTATAAGATATTTTTCAAGAAGAAAGTCTTATTATTTTAATAAGGAAAACCTTTTTGAAAAAATCAAGAAGAAAACTTAGAATTTTTATTAGGATTTCTTCTTGTTTTTTTATTCTTGATTTTATTAGGCTATCTTAATCTAAACTATTGAATAAATTTTATATGAACTTGTACCAATAATGCATGAAGTATAACAGTGCTCAGTGGGGCAGAATCAAAATGTTTTGGAAATAACTCAGCCATTTCTAAAGAGCAAGGCCGCTTGAAATAAAATTTGACATTAGCACAGCAGAGGAGTATCCGACCACCTTCCAGGAAATTGTATTAGAACTTTCATTTCTTCAATTTGTTTGATTTCAATAATTATACTTGGTCTGGTTAATATACATATAATATAAATTGTTACTATAATATATAAATTATATAAGCAATTTAAGATAAAAATTGAGATTTTTCGATACCCTGGTCCAGTTTTTTTTTAAATATTGAGTACAATTTTTATAACATTTTTATATTTTTTTCTCTTAGTTTTTTTTTCATATTTTATTTGTTGTATCTTCAATAAAATTGAACTAAAAATGACTCATATCTTAAATCTAAAATAAAAATAGACGAATGTATCCACGTTCATTTAGTATTTTTCGGGATTTGGATGTGTTTCAAGCTTCTTTAAATACGTAACTGCACATTTCGCTATTTCTGCTTTAACTGATAGCAAGTTTAGATCTATGTGGATGTTCGGGTTTTTTTATATACCAAGAAGCAGATGTTATCATACGTACAATCTTAATTTATCGCATTTGGATTTTTTTAATATTACTAGCTAGGCAGTGCCCCATAACTGACTGCCATAATACCAAAACGGTTTTAGAATTAACTTGTACAATAATAAAATTGCAATCTATGCGGAGAGTAGAGTTTCTGCCAATAAGCCAGTTTAGTTGGACGGCATTTAGCTTCATTTGTGATAACTTGGATTCTATGTGGCGTTTCCAAGTAAGGCGACGATCGAGATATATGCCGAAATATTTTACGCCTGAAAGCTGAGATATTGTTTGCTTATTTATGCGAATAGGGGGCACGATTTCCTACGCAGTGTGAAAGTACATTCTTGTTCATTCACCTTTATTCTCCATTTCTTTAACTATTTTTCTAAATTGTAAATATCGTGATGCTTCTTCGGGACTTTCGTGAATGCTTTAAAAAGTTGTGTCATCGGCAAATGTCGATGAGTGGACTCGGTCACTAGTTGACATATATGAAGTATACAACAAATATAGAATGGGCCCCAATATACTGCCCTGGGGAACTCTGGCTTCAATTCGCTCAGATGAGCTTACAAAATTTCCTTCTTTCACAACGAATTTTCAATCGGGTAAATAATTACCTAACAATTTACATAAGTTTACGGGCAAATTTAGTTTTAACTTGTAAATTAGTCCAGTATGCCATACATTATCGAAACGTCGATAAAAAGCGCAGAGCAGTATTTTCTTTCTTCAAAGGTCTTCCTAAATACGTGGACTAACCTGTGAGTTTGTTTGATTGTACTTTGTTTTTTTCTGAAGCTGAATGGTTTGGAATACATCCTTTGTCGTCTAAAATGGGGTTCAGCTTAGTTATTAACATCCTCTTAAACAGTTTTAACATATACAATAAAAAGCTATATGAATCTACCTCTACGTGGTCTTTTCCTGGTTTATAAATAATAGTTATTTACGAAACCTTCCATTCTGGAGAAGAGTACTCAAGGCGTAAAATGGCGTTAAAAATGAAAAGAATAATTTTTCGATCTACGCGAGGAAACTCAAATAACATCTTGTTACTGGTTTTATCTAATCCGGTAGTTTTCTTGGTGTTTAAATCAATTATTGCCCTTTCAATATCACTAAATTTAAATCTTAAGGGCACCGCTACACTAGCTTCGACAGTTGGCAACTCAACTATATCAGTCGAAACATTTGGAGTAAAAACCTTTTTCATATGTCCAACAAATAGATTGCTTCTTTCGGAATTATTTCTTGCCCAGCCTCCAGACAAAGTTCGCAAGGAAGGCTCGTATACAGCTGGCGTTTTAAGATTTCTACACGCACGCAATAATGAATAATGTGATTGAGGAGTTGCGTTAAGGTCTTCTAAATAGTTTTTCAGTGATGCTGCTCTTCGGGATTCTAGTAACTCTCTTAGTCGTTTCGTGCATTCTTTAAGTCTGCTTTTAAGTTGAGTAGATCTGTGTGATTGCAACTCTCTGCTAATTTTTCTTTTTTCAGCCAAGAGCCTCTTGACTTCAACAGAATTAATTTGATTGTGTCTAATTAGTTGCATGTTGGACAGCTGATTAAAGGTATAGATCAAAGTCAATAAGACTCCGCTCTACGTCTTAAGGTGTTCCTAGCGGGATGTTTACCAAACAATGTGTACTGAGATATATTTTTATATTTCAACCAATGCTTGTGTTAGTTCTTAGTGACACGATATTTATCTGGTTCCATATATAGACAATAGTGGGTGAATGATCTGAGGACAATTCAAGTGACGATCATTTCTCTGAAAGACCCTTAGTCTCTCAAAAATCTATAACGTCAGATTAGAGGCTTTTAATTAAGCGATTCGTTAGCAAATTGTATTTCAGAAAAGTGGGTTGCTGGCACTCCTTTTTAGGGTTCCGTACACAAAGTGTAAAAACGTAACCCTATTGTTTTCACTACAATGTCTGTCCGTCTGTCCGTTTGTCAGCGCCTTTTATCTCTGGAACCGTAATAGGTAGACTCTTAAAATTTGCACAGATGATGTATAGCAGTTGCCGCTAAAACTTATAGGGTGTTCCAATAGAGAGGTGTTATTCACGAATATGTGCATATTTCGTGAACTCTAGGTGGGATACACTTGAAATTTACAAACAGTAATTTAAACTTAGTTCGCTATATAAACAATTATAAAAATAAACCTAAAAATTAAAAGGTTCTCCGATAGTCGTGTGATTTGCATGTATAAGGCCTAAGTTTTGAACCATAATAGGTAGATGGTTGAAATTTTCACAAAAGGTGTATAGCTGTGGCCGCTATAGTAGCAAATACTAAATTTTATAGGGTGTCTCGCTAGAGAGGTGTTATTCACAAATATGTGCCTATTTCCTGAACAGTAGGTGGGATACACTTGAAATTTACAAATAGTAATTAAAACTTTGTTCACTATATACAACTATCAAAAAGTAAAACTAAAAATTAAAGGGTGTTCCGATAGTGGTGTGATTTGCATATATAAGGCTTAAGTTTTGAACCATAATAGGTAAACTCTTGAAATTTTCACAGAAGGCGTATAACTATGGCTGCTATAGCAACAAAAATTACAACTTATAGGGTGTTCCGATATAGAGATGTTATTCACGAATATGTGTTTACATCTTGAACTGTAGGAGGCATACACTAAAAATTTACAAACAGTAATTAAAACTTAGTTCGCTTTATAAACAAGTCTAAAAAAATAGAACTAAAAATTAAAGGGTGTTCCGATAGTGGTGTGATTTGCATATATAAGGCTTAAGTTTTGAACCATAATAGGTAAACTCTTGAAATATTCACAGAAGGCGTATAACTGTGTCCACTATAGCAACAAATACTCCAACTTATAGGGTGTTCCGAAAGTGACGTGTTATTTGCCTGTATATCTTTATTTCTTGAGCTATTGGAAGCAACCACTTAAAATTTGCAGTGATTTAAACTATGTTCGCGTTATAAGCAAGTATACATATTAAACCTAAAAACTAACGGTTGTTCCGTTAATGACGTGAATTGTATGTGTATATGGCATAGGTTCTGAACGATATTAGGTAGACTCTTGAAGTTTTTACAGGATGAGTATGGCCACTATAACAAATAGTAAAAATTAAAGGGTGTGCCGACAGTGACGTAATTTACATGCACATTTACTAATTTTTTGACAATAATAGATAGACTCTTGAAATTTTCACAAATGGTGTATTACTATGACCCCTATAAAAACAATAAAAATTTAAAGGGTTTTGTCGACCGTGACGTGTTTTGCATGTATAACGACATATTTTTTGAACCGTAATAAGTACACTCTTCCACTTTGTATAAAAGATGTGATGCCATGGCCGGTATGACAATTAATAAAAATTAAAGGGTGTTCTAACAGTGACATGTTTTTCACGTATAGTAACCTATTTTTTTTTAAGTAATAGGTAGACTCTTGATATATTCATAGAAAAAAAATTGCCATGGCCGCCATAGCAAATAAAAAAATTAAAGGGTGTTCCGATAGAGTAATGATTTGTACGTAAATAACCTTATTTTTTGAACCGTAATAGGTAGACTCTTTAAATGTTTACAGTAGATGTTGTACTTCGGCCGCTGTAACAATTACTAATATCTAAAGGGTGTTCCATCAGTGACATGTTTTTCACGTATATTACCTTATTTTTTGAAACGTAATAGGTAGGCTCATATGTTTTTCTATAGATAGTGTATTACCATGGCCGCTATAACAAAAATTGCTAAAATTTAAAGGGTGTTCCAAAAGTGGTGCAATTATGACTTTAATTTTAAAATGAAGGGTGACTCATAAGTCATGAAAACATTAACAACTTGAATTTTTAAAGTTGTACTAAACATAGTACGGAACCCTAAGTGTGTGAGTATAACTCGCACTTGACTAATTTATTTATATTGGTGATGTGTATCCAATCCCACGTTGTAGTCATGCTTCAGCTCAAATATGTAGTTTACCTACTTGTCTGAGACGTTAAAGTGTTTTGTAGATATTCAGGCTACATGACTGGGCGCCTCATCACTCTACCTAACTTTCAGAGGAATCTGAAAAGCCATTGCCCAGAATATACTTGGTCTAGGACCGGAAGGGGTGAGCTGCTTGGACATTCAAACAGAGGAATCGTTATTGGTCAATCCCAAGCGAATGACAGTCAGAGAACTTTCCACACTATGTGCACCTCTGGTGAAAGTCTCAAATCCCAAATGGCTGAATTATTTCCAAAATATTTTAATTCTGCTCACTATGCAGTGTACCACTGATGTGTCGATTTTACCTAATTTGGTACAATTGTAATATAAAGCCCAACGCTGCTGTGTTTTATTCTAAAGCCAAATTGATGGTTGGGAATCGGAATTGGGCTACACCACCATGAATTTGGTAACTTTTCGAGTGAAGAGCGATGCATGAAAGAAACTTTTGACAATATTATCACTGACCTGCGCTACTAAAGGGTGTTTTTTATAGAGGTATAGAACTTTAAGTTGCAATAAAACAACGATGGATTATTCGATTGACATGAATTTTATTTATCCGAAAGATAATCTTGTGGCATTATATTTTAAATATGATTTCTGGCATATAACCGCCACGGCTGGCGCGGATGTAGTCCTATTTGGACGTCCAATTTTCGATGACTTTTTCCAACATTTGTGGCCGATTATCGGCAATAACACGGCGAATGTTGTCTTCCAAATGTTCAATCGTTTGTGGCTTATCCGCATAGACCAATGACTTTACATAGCCCCACAGAAAGTAGTCTAGCGGTGTTAAATCACAATATGTTAGAGGCCAATTCACAGTTCCAAAACGTGAAATTAGGCGTTCACCAAACCTGTCTTTCAATAAATCTATTGTGGCATGAGCTGTGTTACATGTTGCGATGTCTTGTTGAAACCACATCTCCTCGACATCATGGTTTTCAATTCAGGAATGAAAAAGTTAGTAATCACGGCTCTATACCGATCACCATTGACTGTAACGTTCTTGCCACCATCGTTTTTGCAAAAGTACGGACCAATGATTCCACCAGCCCATAAAGCGCACCAAACAGTCAGTTTTCTGGATGTAACGGTGTTTCGACATACACTTGAGGATTACCTTCACTCCAAATGCGGCAGTTATGTTTTTTGACGTAGCCATTCAACCAGAAGTGCGCTTCATCGCTAAACAAAATTCGCTTATGAAAATCGGGAACAACGGTAATCTCGTTTTGGGCACTATTTGCAAGCGTTGTTCAGGCGTGAGTTTATTCATGATGAATTGCTAAACCAAACTGAGAATAAATCACTTGACAGCTGTTAAATCGGTCGCCATCTTGAAAAGTAATGCCAACTTAAAGTTCTATACCTCTATAAAAAATACCCTTTATAAGCTATAAAATGAGACTTCTGAATAAACATACATTGGTT
>CATIVE010000528.1:0-15358 GCA_949628195.1 Phasia obesa
CTGTTCATAGTAGTGATTCCATTGTAGATGAAGATAGGGTAGCATGGGCTGTGAATTCTTTTAAGCCCTATAAATCCGCAGGGCCGGACGGCATTTTCCCAGCGTTACTACAGCAATCGATAAAGGTTATCATGCCGTGGCTGATTTCCATTTTTAGGGGCAGCCTGTTGTATGGGTATATCCCCAAAGAATGGAAAGAGGCTACTGTGGTATTCATTCCTAAGGCTGGAAGAATAAACCATGGAACTGCAAAGGACTACAGGCCAATAAGTCTGTCATCGTTTTTATTGAAAACACTGGAGAGACTGGTGGACGTGTATGTCAGAGGTCTTCTATCGTCAAGCAATTTCTACAGGGCACAACACGCATACCTAAAGGGAAGGTCGGTGGAAACGGCACTGCATGATGTAGTCGGTATAATAGAGGATACACTGGACAGGAAGGAGTATGTGCTAGCAGCCTTTTTGGATATAGAGGGCGCTTTCAACAATCTGAATATATCCTCGATACTGGACGCCCTACAATATATGGGGGCTGAACAGAAAATTATAGAGTGGACGGAGAATATGCTTCGAAGTATTATCTCCAATCTTGGCCCTAGTACGATGAGGAAAGTTGTGACAAGGGGAACACCGCAGGGGGGAGTCATGTCCCCACTCCTTTGGAACCTTGTTGTAAATAAAATCCTCGTCAGACTTGGCAACGGAGGCGTTAAGGTGGTCGCGTATGCAGATGACGTTGTAATCCTTATAAGGGGTAAATTTTTATCCACGATAAGTGACCTTATGGAATCGGCATTAGGCCAACTACTCGCTTGGGCGAAGGACAACGGTCTGGGCCTAAACCCTGGAAAGACCGAACTTGTTCTCTTCACCAGAAGATATAAAATTCCGGAATTTAGACTCCCAAAAATGGGTAGCATTACTCTGGAATTATCAAAAGAAGCGAAGTACCTCGGCGTCATCCTAGACTCAAAGCTCTCGTGGAAAACGTAATGCTGAGAGCAGGATGAATAAGGCATTTTACGCATGCAAAAGGACCTTTGGCAGGAGATGGGGCCTAAAACCGTACATGGTACACTGGATGTACACGGCAGTGATTAGGCCCATCCTCACCTATGGAGCACTCGTCTGGTGGAGAGTGGTGGACACTAAAGTTCACCTCTCTCTTCTGGATAAGGTTCAAAGGTTAGCGAGTCTCTCCATTACTGGTGTGACGAGGTCAACTGCACAGGCCAGTTTGGGGACAATGCTGGATCTGACCCCTCTAGATGTCTATATCAAACACGTCGCTGCCAGGTCGGCCTTAAGACTCAGGGAGTCGGGCGAATTAAGGCATTGTCATGTTGGACATGGCACCATCCTACGACAGGTGGGTGGCAATATCTTGAGGGAGCAGACTGATTACTTAACCCCTGTTATGGACCTCGACAAATCCTTTGTCGTGAAAATTCCTACCAGGGATGAATGGAAGTAGAACTCTGTAATTCGGAACAATGCGGTTTCAATATTTACGGATGGCTCCAAGATAGACACGGGGTCGGATCGGGGATCTTCTCTGAGGATCTTGATCTTTCAATTTCACTTAGGCTTCCCGATACCTGCACCGTGTTCCAGGCTGAAATATATGCTATATTGGTAGCGGCAAGGAAAATTGAGGAACTTGCGATGGAGGCGTCGACTATTGATATTGATATTTTCGTAGATAGTCTAGCCGCCATTAAGGCCCTTAATTCAAAAGTAGTGAAATCTAAATGTGTGTTAGCTTGCATACAATCTTTAGCCCTACTTGAACGACATCGTATAAGGATAGTGTGGGTTCCAGGACATGAGGGCATTCGTGGAAACGAGATGGCCGATCAATGTGCGAGGAACGGTTCGAAACTTGATGTGACGGTTGCCCAAGGGGAAATCAATATCCCATTGGCCGAAATGTCTAACATACTGGGAGAATGGTCGCTGATTGGTAACGGCTCGCAGGTGGTCTATACTAACCACTTGCAGATTATCTAGAATCCTTTGGCCCTCAATTGATAAAAAAAGGACAAAGGCACTACTGATCCTCGAGAAAAGCTCGTTAGCACTTCTGGTTGGTGTTATAACGGGACACTATATGATCGGACGTATGTCGGAACGTATGGGAATCTCTCGTGGAGGGTGCTGCAGAAGCTGTATGGATGAGGAAGAGGAGGAATCAGTTCAACACCTTCTCTGCGACTGCCCGGCTCTTTAAGAGCGTAGGCTCAAATTTCTGGGTCAAAGATTCTTCCAGGACCTGGACTGTCTCAGGGATGTGACACTGAGTAGCCTATTAGGCTTTGTGAAAAGCTCCGGGTGGTTTACAAGAACCACCGGTATCGGAGTTCTTTAGGGAATGGTGGGGGTTGACGATCGTTGGGGCATCACAATGGGCCTTATTGGCCTCCGAGTGAACTCGCGTTTTTGCGGGCGGCCCGTTTAACCTAACCTAACCTAACTTTCATTGCTAACCGAAGGTTGGCTGAAGGAAAACAACAAAATATAAGGTGGCAAATATTAAAAGTAAGAATATTCAACAAGAGAGAAGCTTAAGGTAGTGGTAGATTTCGTTCTCACCAACTGACGATTGATAATTGAATACATGTTTTCTCGTATTCCTTTATCTGGGTTTGGTTGGTTAAATAGATGATGCTTACAACTAAACACTACCCTAAGTAGATTAGATACCAGAGTGCTGATGACGGACGTGGCTGTCTAGAAAATGTGCATTCCGCTGGTATCTAAAAAAAATATTTAATTTTACTAATTTTTCTTTAATATTATCACCTAGTTTGTAATTTAATTAATTCTTTCTTAGAGAATAAAAACGAACTTAAGCTTGATTATAAATTTCATTGTATGTAATACATAATAAACAGTTCGACTAATAATAATTAAAATTTTCATAATTTAGAAAAATAAATAAATATAGTTATTTCAGTAAATGAAAAAACAATAAAAAAATGAAAGTAAAAATACTTAAGCGTGTGGTTTTTCTGCCCATAAATAGAAAAATGAAAACACAAACCCTGAGTTTTTAAACCAGTGGTAAAATGAAAAATAAAAAATATTTTAATTTATAAAAATATAAAGAAAAATTAATAAAAATAATAAAAAAAAATTTATTCCAAAAGATATAAAAAAACAATTTTATTTATATTATTATACTGAATTTAATATAAAAAGCAAAAAAAAAACCAAGAGATCAAAATCAATAGGGTTTCCAGGTGATGAAAAGGTTAAAAAAATATATTTTTATATATAAAATAGATTACTTATACTAAACAAAAAAAACTTTGATTTGTGCTAAAAAACGAAAACTAATTGTATTTTTAAATTTTCAGATTTTGTGCAACCAGAGTGCTGATAAATTTTCGTGTGGTACAACTGGACATCGGGTTCCGTGCCCTTATGACATCAGGATAAACCAGTACAAAATTCTACAGTCATCAGTTTAAAAACTACTATTGGTAAATTTGAAGTTTATTTGCCTAGAAAAAAGCTGAGTTAGGCTATTGTATATAAAAAAAATATTTTAATGGAGTTTGAAAAGTTCTACACAAATCGCAGCATTGGCTATTGGCTCAGATGACCTAACAGTCAGACTCGATATGTGGTTAGAAAAATCCAACTTTACTTTTTTTGCACCAAACACTTTTCATCTCATCTCTCTAACTTGTTATGAAGGTATAATGTCCAATAAACTTTTTAATATAACATTCCATTTCCAAATTATATCGATATCAAATTACCGTGTGACTCTAAATTATTTCAATATCATGTGACTTTAAATTATTGCAATACCGTGTGACTTTAAATATATTTTGGCATTCTTTAATTATTGCATTTGCATCTCGTATTACCATTACTTTCATGACACCACATTAATATGTAAGAAATTATTATTAATAAATAATATAAAAAGAAGTTTAATAAAAGATATGTGTGGAGTTGTTAAAACGTTGTCGCGACACATAGAACACAAAAGATTATTGTGTTTTGTTTCCTCTATGTATATTTCGAACGTATTACATGGCGACCGTGACAAGTGAAAAAGTGTTAATTAAGACGTGAACTAAGTGGGTTGTTATTGTGTAAAACTGCAAGTGATTAAAAGTGTATTAAGAAAAAAAGGAAAAAAAAATAATATATAAAAATTAAAAAAAAATTTTTTTTATAACTCTAAAAAAAAAAGAACAAAATAATTTGCCTTTTTGTTAAAGATGAATGAAAAATTTAAAAAGAATGACGAAGTGATTCAAGAAGTATGCATATAAAGTTTCTGTTAAAAATGATAAATTAAAAACAAAACCTTTTAAAAAATATATACTTAAATTAAGCTAAAATGACTTGGTGGAAAAAAATACTGTCAACCATCCCATTACTAGTAGCAGGCTACGAGGTAGGGAAAAATCAGGCAAAAAAAAACGACAATAAACAATTAGAAAAAATATTGGAAACTATAAAGGAGGACAACGTTGATAAGACAACTGAGAGCATGAGTCACATCGAAATTATGGCTCTGTTGTTAGCAGTAGCAATGGTAATTATCTACCTGGTTAAATTAGTATGCAAAACAATCAAAGATATGCAAAGGGGACAACACCGACAGCCCCAAGTATAAGTGAACCACAGCAAATGTGTTATAAATAAATAAAAAAAAAAACCTTTAACAGTGCAGTAATAAATAAAATAAAATAAATTAAAATATCTTTTATAAATCAAATAATTAATAATTCTATTTCATAAATTAATATATTACAAATAAAGTGAACTTATACAGACAGTGAATTGTATAAATATTGCATAAACAGCAGAAAATAAAAATAATAATATAAAAAAAAAAACAAGAACAAAAGAAAAACTCTGCAAAAATATAAAACCAGCTTTAGAGCTTTAAAACGTGTTTAATTTACAAAAAGAAAAAAAAAGAAAAAATAATAAAGCTAAAAAAAAAAATATAACTATATAAGAAATAAATTTATTAGAAAACAGTTTCAACATTACAACAAAGTTTTAATAACAATATAAAAAAAGAGAAGGAAGAAGCATCCCCACGCCATGGGATGTATGCTCTCCACGCCGAGGAGAAGCCAACGTTGTACTCCAGGAACAACAACACCAATATCAACACCAGCAACAGCAACAAAAAAAAAATAATCAACCCTAGAAAATGGATAAGTAACAAAAGAAAAATTTATTATAGTATAATTATTTAAGATAGACAATAGTGTCAAATGCAGAAATTTTTTTTTTTTGAAATATATTTATTGAAAACAAAATAAACATCTAACTTGTTATAATTAACCTTTATATGACAATATTAATTATTTAACAATAAATTATTAAGAGTACAATTTGGCAAAATATTAGGAGAAAAAGGAAATATAAATATGGGAAAATTATTCCAATCATAATTATTCCAGTCATATGTCTGACTATAACAGCTGACATTATCAAAACCTGACCCATTTCAAATGCAAAACGCAAAATGCCCTAATTGGGAACAGTTATCTCAACAATTTCAAGAAAATCAAAGCAAATTCCTGCGGTCCTTCAAATGTTTAAACAAACAGAAACTGCCTAGCAGAGCAGTAATAGAATATCATCTGCATTTAATAGAAGTCCACTTTAATACAATAGTAAATACTTTTAATAACACTGCTTATTACCTTACACCCGAACACAGACAAGAGATTTTTGAATTAATAACCAAATTGAAGACAAAGGTTCAGTCAATAGAGAAACGGTTACAAAAAGAACTAGTAATAATATTCAGGGAGAATGGATGCGTAACTATAACATTGGAGGAGATAGATTATGGGAGCATATTGGAAAACTCGAATATTTGGGAACAGTTTGAAGACATTGACCCTGACCTAGCGGACTCAAAAATGGAACCCATTAAATTCATAGAATTAGCCACTAAAATCCTACCGGAATTTGATGGTAAATTTAAGAACCTTCAAAAATTTCTTGATGCTTTGAACCTTTTAGAATCACTGAAAGGAACCCATGAAAATCTTGCAGTACAAATAATACAGACAAAAATCAGCGGGACAGCTCGCATATCAATCAACGATTTAACGTCCATTGCAGCCATTGCAGACAAATTGAAAACGGTAATAAAGGGAGACTCCACTGACATATTAGTATCCAAATTAATGACCGCACGCCAGGGAAGTAAACCAAACAGCGTATATGCCCAAGAAATAGACGAGCTCTCGAAAATGTTATCAAACGCATATATTTCAGATGGCTTACCACCACAAATAGCAAACAAGTATGCCGTACAGGCAACTGTAAAAGCCCTCGCGAAGAATCTAAATAATGATAGAACAAGAATCATCATTGAAGCAGCTACCTTTGATACAATAGACCAAATAACAGAAAAAATTATGAGCACAGATGTACACCAATCAAGTGTATCAAATGTCTTACAACTGCGTGGTAGATACCGATGGGGCAGGCAAAGATACCCAAATGGGCGCCTGAATTATAACAATCAAGGATCTCATACATACCGTGGAGATCGTCTTTACCAGCAAACTAACAGGGGAAACCCCCGAAGAGTTAATAGACAAAACAATTACCGGCCAAACTCAAATAACAACCACAGTAGAACTAGTAGGCAACATACTAATTCCAGACAGTATGCGGACATGAGGGTTATGAATAGGGTCTCGGGAAACCCCGAGGACCCCCAGATAACACTGGGGGAAGAATAGGACATATCTTGACTTTGAATCTGAACCTCAGTGCTTTTGTTAACCTCTCCCTTACGGGAAGTATACAGGCACTAACATTCTTAATAGATACTGGAGCAGATATCTCCTTATTAAAACATGGGAGTGTTAAAGGACCAATTGATGGTAAAATAGTTAATGAATTAAAAGGCATAGGCGAGGGTAGTCAATTCACGATCGGCGTAACTCAAGGTTGGTTGTGCCTCAACAACTTCAAACTAAAACATGAATTTCACGTTGTACCTGATGATTTCTCAATCCCATGCGATGGAGTTTTGGGACTGGACTTCATTAGGGCGCACAATTGTATAATTGACTTCCATTCAAGGGATAAATTCTTGGTAATCCGTCCCATAAATAGCACCATTCAAATGGAAATCCCCATAGTAACAGGTCCGATTCAAGACACTATTGTTATACCACCAAGATCAGAGGTGGTACGGAAAATAAAATTACAACAGGGAATAGACGATATATTTATTCCACATCAAACAGTAGAAAATGAAGTCTTTATCCCAAATACTATTACAAATCTCAATAGCCCGGTGGTATGCGTAATGAATGTATCTAATTCTTCGAAAATAATATCCTTAAAAAATATAAAATATGAGCCTCTGTCTCAATATGAGACTAAAACAATAGACACAACTATAAAAAATTCTAGGTCTAATGAGATTTTAGAAAGACTGATGGTAAATTGCCCGCGAATTGCAAAGAATGACCTTTTGGCTCTGTGTGCCGAATTTACTGACGTGTTTGGGTTGGAAACTGAACCGGTATCTAACGAGTGATTTTTTAAGAGCTTGAGAACTTTTTTTTAAAAAAAAACGCATAAAATTTGCAAAATCTCATCGGTTCTTTATTTGAAACGTTAGATTGGTCCATGACATTTACTTTTTGAAGATAATTTCATTTAAATGTTGACCGCGGCTGCGTCTTAGGTGGTCCATTCGGAAAGTCCAATTTTGGGCAACTTTTTCGAGCATTTCGGCCGGAATAGCCCGAATTTCTTCGGAAATGTTGTCTTCCAAAGCTGGAATAGTTGCTGGCTTATTTCTGTAGACTTTAGACTTGACGTAGCCCCACAAAAAATAGTCTAAAGGCGTCAAATCGCATGATCTTGGTGGCCAACTTACCGGTCCATTTCTTGAGATGAATTGTTCTCCGAAGTTTTCCCTCAAAATGGCCATAGAATCGCGAGCTGTGTGGCATGTAGCGCCATCTTGTTGAAACCACATGTCAACCAAGTTCAGTTGTTCCATTTTTGGCAACAAAAAGTTTGTTAGCATCGAACGATAGCGATCGCCATTCACCGTAACGTTGCGTCCAACAGCATCTTTGAAAAAATACGGTCCAATGATTCCACCAGCGTACAAACCACACCAAACAGTGCATTTTTCGGGATGCATGGGCAGTTCTTGAACGGCTTCTGGTTGCTCTTCACTCCAAATGCGGCAATTTTGCTTATTTACGTAGCCATTCAACCAGAAATGAGCCTCATCGCTGAACAAAATTTGTCGATAAAACACATTTCGAACCGAACACTGATTTTGGTAATAAAATTCAATGATTTGCAAGCGTTGCTCGTTAGTAAGTCTATTCATGATGAAATGTCAAAGCATACTGAGCATCTTTCTCTTTGGCACCATGTCTGAAATCTCACGTGATCTGTCAAATACTAATGCATGAAAATCCTAACCTCAAAAAAATCACCCATTACAAACAATTTTTATAAACAAAAATTGCGTATAGTGGATGAAACACCGATATATATAAAAAACTATAGAATTCCGGAAACACAGAAAGAAGAGATTGAGAGGCAAGTTGATAAGTTAATTAAAGGTGATTTAGTTGAGCCCTCTGTTTCGCCTTATAACAGTCCAGTGTTATTGGTTCCAAAGAAATCTTTGGAAGGTAGCGGTGATAAGAGGTGGCGTCTGGTAATTGATTATAGACAGGTAAACAAAAAACTTTTGTGCGACAAATTTCCTCTCCCAAAAATAGACGATATACTCGATCAGCTTGGAAGAGCTAAATACTTCTCAACATTGGATCTAATGTCTGGATTTCACCAAATCGAATTGGAAGATGGTTCGAGGGATATTACCTCCTTTTCAACACCCAAAGGTTCATTTAGGTTTAAGAGATTACCTTTTGGACTCAAAATCTCACCTAACTCATTTCAACGAATGATGTCACTAGCATTTGCTGGTTTAAAACCGTCAACTGCATTTTTGTATATGGATGATATTATAGTAATCGGATGCTCTAAAGCTCATATGATTAAAAATTTAAGAGAAGTTTTTCATACTTGCAGAAAGTATAATCTTACATTGCATCCTGATAAATGCAGGTTCTTTTGTCATGAGGTCACATTTTTGGGTCATAAATGTACGTCCCAGGGAATTTTACCGGACAGTAATAAATACGATACTATTAAAAATTATCCTAGGCCTAAGGATGGTAATGAAACTAAACGTTTTGTGGCCTTTGCTAACTACTATAGAAAGTTCATTCCAAATTTCGCACATTTCAGTAAACCATTAACAAATCTAACAAAAAAAAACGCAACATTCCATTGGTCGGATAAATGCGAAGATTCATTTAATTATTTGAAAAACACCCTAATATCTCCACCAATCCTACAGTATCCGGACTTCACAAAAACCTTCTACATTACCACAGACGCAAGTAAGTTGGCATGTGGTGCCGTGTTGAGTCAGCAACACGAGGGGACATTGTTGCCCATAGCATATGCATCAAGAACATTCACAAAAGGCGAAAGTAATAAGGCAACTATTGAACAAGAACTTCTGGCCATTCATTGGGCTATTAATTACTTTAGACCTTACGTCTATGGACGAAAATTCATAATTAAAACAGACCACAGACCTCTAAATTATTTATTTTCGATGAAAAACCCATCTTCTAAGTTAATGAGAGTGCGTTTGGATCTGGAGGAATACAATTTCGATATAGAATATATTAAGGGGAGAGAAAATTACGCAGCTGACGCATTGTCAAGAATTACCTTTGAAGATATAAAAGCCTGTAATGTAATGATGGTAACAACTAGGTCCAAGCAACTAGTGCAGGAAAGAGAGAAAGATAGAGAACAAGCCCAACCAAAAATTTATGAAAATATATCGGCGCGCCAATTTAGAAAGCTTCCCAATATAATAACCCACATCCAAGGATGTGATGTTAAAAGAGGAAGTAAAATTCTATTTAAATTTAAAGCTAATGTTTATGTTATTAATGGACAAATAGACTTAGGTAAATTTTTCCAAGAGCTTGAGTTGCAAGCCAATAATATTCACATTAAAAAATTGCAAATGAGATTAAATGATAAGATGTTTGAAAAGGTACCTATAAAAGAATTTAAAGAATTGGGCAATAAGTTTTTAAAACACATTAAAATAGCGCTTACACCATCAGTTACAGAAATTACAGATGAAACAGAGAAGCAAGAAATATTAAGAAAATTCCACGAGGACCCCCTGCTAGGTGGCCACCCAGGGATAACTCGAATGATTAACAAAATTAGAAGGTATTTTTATTGGAAAAATATTACTAAATATGTCGCAAAGTATGTAAAGGCCTGTGAAACATGTAAACGGAACAAAACAAATAGGAATATTAAACAACCCCTAATTATAACACCAACACCAATGAGACCTTTTGATACAGTAGTGATTGACACGATAGGACCATTACCTATTACCGAACATGGACAACAATACATAATAACAATAGTGTGTGATCTAACAAAATATTTAATAAGCATCCCAATTCCAAACAAAACTGCAAAAACTGTAGCAAGAGCAATTTTTGAAAATTTATTTCTTATTTATGGACCCGTCCATAAAATTTTAACTGATATGGGTACTGAATTTAAAAATGAAGTACTACAGGAATTATTAAAACTACTTAACATAAACTTAGTAAATTCAACACCATATCATCATGAAACGTTGGGTACAGTTGAACGTTCACATCGAACCTTCAACGAATTTATCAGATCATATGTATCTAAGTCTCTTAATGATTGGGATCAATGGTTACCCTATTTCACTTATTGTTACAACACAACCCCATCAACAACACACAGTTATTGCCCTTGAATTGATATTTGGTAAAACTCCAGAAATTTTTTCTTTATTGAATTCAAAAATCATAGAACCTTTATATAATTTTGATGATTATGTTAAAGAAGTTAGATACCGACTCAAAATTGCCAATGAAAATGCAAGATCTGCATTGCAAAACTCAAAACATTTACAAAAACTAAACTATGATAAAAAATACAAAGGCATTACAAATTAAAATTAATGATCAAGTTTTTATAAAAAATGAGCAAGGTCATAAATTAGAAAACGTTTATAAAGGTCCATATAAAGTAATAAAAGTCGATAACAAAAACAATTGCACTTTACAAATTGATAAAAAGAAAGAAATAATAGTTCATAAAAATAGGCTTAAATTAGCAACTATATAAACATATATGAAAAAAAAGAGAACTAAATAGTCTAAAGAAAAATACATAGTAACAAGTATGTTAATAAAATAACACAGTAAATAAAAAAAAAAACTATAAAATAAAAAAAAAGGTAGAATAATAATTTATTTTTAAGATATCAAATTAAACTACAAGAATTTATATAAACAAAATTTTATGAATTAAGCAAAAATATATACATATATATGTATATACATATGCAAATACTTTTATTTTTTATTAATTATTTAAATATTTTTTTTGGTAAATAAATATAAATTATAATTATTTCTCTTCAAGAAATGCATATTATATAGCATTTGTAAAGAAAGCTCTTATGGCTGCCATCTGATCAATGTTAGCTATAAGACCTTTCTATTTAAGAGGGGTGGTGTTATGAAGGTATAATGTCCAATAAACTTTTTAATATAACATTCCATTTCCAAATTATATCGATATCAAATTACCGTGTGACTCTAAATTATTTCAATATCATGTGACTTTAAATTATTGCAATACCGTGTGACTTTAAATATATTTTGGCATTCTTTAATTATTGCATTTGCATCTCGTATTACCATTACTTTCATGACACCACATTAATATGTAAGAAATTATTATTAATAAATAATATAAAAAGAAGTTTAATAAAAGATATGTGTGGAGTTGTTAAAACGTTGTCGCGACACATAGAACACAAAAGATTATTGTGTTTTGTTTCCTCTATGTATATTTCGAACATATTACAAACTGTCGCAACGCGAAAACAATTTCCTTATAAAAAAACTTCCGGGACTTACAAATTGAGAAAATTGGATGAAGAGCTGGTGCTAAAAAAAACTATGTAGAAATAACTAATCTATTGGAACTAAAAGATTGTAATGGATCCTACTTACAGACTAACTGATGTCGCAACGCGTTGAGAACTCTTGAATGACCCAACGGGACTTACACCAGCCGTTTGCAAGAGAAACATCAAACCAAAAAAAAACTAACTTGTTCACTTTCGTGCCCCACGTTGGGCGCCATTTTTGTAGCGAGGCAGCAGCGTTAAAACTTTGTTGTTAAAACAAAAGACATTTGTGTGGCCAGATTGTTTGCGGTGCTGGCATGCTGGCGTATCGCTCCGGCTGAAGGTTGCCGTCTTGGGGGGATCTTGCCAACCCATTGGCCAACCTGTTCGCACTATAAAAAAAAATCATGCCAGGCTTAACTAAAACGTCCGTAGGCGTGTCCCACGTACGAGTGGTTTATAAGACGTTTATTATTTTATAATATATATATATATGAAATTTTCTTAATATTATTAAGGTAAACACCTAAACCTTGTTTTATTTGCAGGTCCGTTTGTCGTCTGTATTGTTTTGTTCGGGTCTTAAATGGCAGGGGTACCTGGCACTGTCGTAGGTGACGATGCTGACTGCTACCGGCTTCTTTCCTCGCTGGATGTGACAGTTGTGGCTCAATGGTGGCGAATTTAATTTTAACGTTAATTTTTTAGTGCACTTTGAATGTTGTAATATATTGTCTTTTAATTTTAATTTTAGTTTTCAAGTTTTAATTTCTTAGTTTTAAGATTTTACTTTTTAAGTTTTAACTTTTTAAAATTTTACTTTTTAGTTTTTAAGATTTTACTTTTTAGTTTTAACTTTCTAAGTTTTCTTTTTAAAATTTTAGATTTTACTTTTTAGTTTTTAATATTTTACTTTTTAAGTTTTTAGCTTGTATGTTTTAACATTTAGAATGTAGTTTCTTTTAACTTTTTTTTTGTAAGTTTGCAATTTTCAGATTTAATTATTAAATAAATGTAAGTTTACTTTACATTTTTAATGCAAAATTTCATTCTTGTTTTATATTTGTTAGCCTCGAAAGGTCTAGTTTTTTTCCACACACTTCACTAGGCAAAATTTCTTCCTTTTTTCTTTTAGCAGCCACGTGTCACACCATCAAAAACCCCAGGAAAAAGAGGCCGACATTTTCTTCTTTCCGTGCTACGAAGCCTCGGTCACGCCACTTTTCTTTAATCCCTTCAAATAAAACCCCCCGATATTTTTTTCTTTTCAGCAATTTTAATTTGTATTTTAAAGGTTTTTGTTCTTGTTTACGTTTTTTTATTGACTATTATAGTCATCTTCTTTTTTTTTCAACTGACTAAACTGCCTTACCCAAAAACAAATTAAATAATGCACAGGGTGCACACAACAAACCCAACCATTCTAGGGTTCATCAGTGGATCCAGGATGGGAGGGAAAATTTAGTAATTAATATATGTTTTTAGTTATTTAAAAAAAAAACGCCAAAACAAAATAATCGTTCTGGTAACACCTTTTCTGTACAAAAAATTAAATTTAATATCTTTTAACCCTAAAATTATTAACGAAATATTAATAGAACTTTCTAATTTCTTTTTAATTCAGATTGGTGTGAATATGGTGTGAAAAGGTAAGTAAAAGGAAAAAAAAAATTAATTGTAAAATGTGAATATAATTTAATTTTTTTTCCAGCACAATAACCTGGCGAAACAGCGACCGGCGACCATCGTGCGGAATTTCCAGGCCATTTTTCTGGACGAAGCTAATGGTAAGTAGAAAAATTAATATTAGATATACCAAATTATAATAAAAAAAAATTTTTTCCCACCGAATGAAGATGGCGGCACCTGACGAGAAAACTTAAATGGCCATTTCCTTTTTGATGGCGTCACCAGTAAACCACACGGTAATTCAACTTAGCCGAAAACTATTAAACTATTAAATTGTATAAAATATTTATTAGAATTCCCTTTTTTTAATTATTATTGATTTTCTAATACAACAAGACAAATTAACTTATAAATTATAGTATTAGAATCAGAATAATCAGAATAATTTATTATTTATAATTTTATTCTTTCTTTTTGTCTTTTACAGCATTTTCATCAATCGAACAGGTATGGATTAATGGACTCCAAAAGCATCCGGCGAAGTAAAGTATGTGTAAGCCAAACAAATTAAATAAAAATTTCAAGTACAGTGACAGAAAATTAAATAAATAGTGATAAAAAAATCGTTAGTAAAGTAACGTTACGTTCGTGTAAAAAATAATTGCTACAGTGAAAAAAATTGAAAATTGAAATTGAAAAAAGCAAACTCCAAGCATACAGTGATCGCCAAAAATAGGAAAGTTGTAAAATACAGTGTGTGCCGCAAGTATTCGGACAACAAAAAAAATCTATATTTTTTTTCTTTCCTTTCAAATTGAGAAAATTTAAAAACGGCCGATGGAGGACCAATTAGAATTAGCCAGCGGAACTTTAAACAAGGTAGGTCTTTTTTGTAGTGAGCTAACAAACCAACGTTTTCGGCTAAGCTGGGAGGTAGAAACGCAGGGACTAAAACCACCAAAGACTCCAGGGCTATCGCCTTGGAACTTTGGCGAGAAGTACCCCCTGACGATTCTCCTGGACTAGAAAATGTAAAAGCCTAGCAAAAAAAAAAAATTAACACAAAAAAAAATAATTTTGCTAAAATCTAAAATGTTCTAACTCTATTCTTTTATATTTTTGTTGATTTGTTGATTGAAGACGGCAACCATACAGTAGCATCTTTAAGCCGGCGTTTTCTGGGTGAGTTAACGTTTTGAGTTAATTATAATTCTAGAGAATATTACGTAATTAAGAAGAGAAATGTTAGTTTAAGAAGATAGATTTCTCGTGTTTAGGTCGTTTCAGGAATGGCAAGGTTTTTAGTTTCCAAAGATAACCGACCTTCGTTAGACACTTGTATAATTTTTATAATTCCGTCTATCTTACGCCAGCACATACTAACTTTATTTCTATAATATTATTAAAATTGATGCATATTTTGCGCCAACCTGCTGTAACACCGGACTTATATACATGTTGTCACACTAGATGACTAATTCTCTAGCCATTAATGGCATAGTTCCTTAGGGTGTTGAAGGGATTGCATCAATAGTGTGATGACGGTTACAACATGTAACCAGCTTAGAAACGTAAGCGTTGTGGTGTCGCAAACAATTTTTTTTTTTAATAATTTAGTTATTGTATCTTCAATATTTTTGAACTAACAATAATTACTCGTATCTTAAGTCTAAAC